>JAMQGT020014427.1:0-12045 GCA_024447675.2 Pterophyllum scalare
ACACACACACACACACACACACACACACACACACACACACACACACACACACACGCACAGACACATGCACACACACACACACACACACACACACACACTGTGCTGGGAGTGTTGATATATAAATTGAAATGTTTATATATTGTGGTGATCAATCATCAGAGTCTGAATTTTCTCAAAGGCAAGTGATGTTTCTTTCATATTATGAATGAGATGAAAAGACATTTCCCACATGTTCATTTGTCCATGCAATTTGTGCCTTGCAAGCAGATGTAGCCAGTGCTCTGCACCATGTTAGTTTGGAGAATGAATTTGAAGAAGACAGAGTAATAAATGAAAAGTAATAGAAAAAGCTCTCTCTCACAGGTGAAGCAGTTATTTCCTAGTGTGACGGAATAAAGGAACATTTAAATGCATCATTAACTGGGTTGGAAACTTACATTTTGGCCTTTCATGGTCTTTCCCTGTACATCTACCAACATGTTATTAAAGAGGTATTCCATTGGATTAACTGTTGTTTCTACACAGTTTGGGAACAAATTCCCTTATCCTGCTAAACTGTGTAAAGTGTAACATGGTGTAATTTCTAAGCTTAACTCAAAAGTAACATATGAAACTGCCCGAGTGCCCCCAATTTAGTTACTGAAAAGAGGAAGTAATAAAATTCCATGTTGTCCAAAATTTCACTTTTCATTTAACACATATGTAGGCATACAGTGTGACAGACCAACTGTGGTTCACTATAGGTGCAAGTTTAAGAAATATCAAAAATACCCCTTTTGTCTATTTTATGCCCGTGGAAATAAGTTCTCTCTCGTGACTGTGGAGGCCATTTGAATACAGTGAACTCGCTTATGGTCCCCCTGTCTTCCTGGTCCAAGTTACCTTTCTCTCTCTCCTCTATCATTGTCAGTGTGCATTTGTTTGTATGCTGTGTTGTAGAGGCGGAGCCTTGTGGGGATCTCTGCCCTGCGAGACATTCCCTATTGCATACCTGCACACTGTTGAGCTGATTAAGGAGCTGGTGTTTTCCTCCTGGTCAGTGGCAGATCATTACACCAAATGTAGTAAAGTAACCTGGCTCCTGCAGTGACCATATGCAATCTGTTATCTTTGCTTTGCTCACCTTACCTTTATCTCCTTTGTTCAGGTGCTCACTGTTGCTAAGGACGCTGTGGCGAAAGAACTCTTTTGGGAGTAGTTTGGAAAGAAGGGAGATTGCCAGCTTGCAATTCTCAAGTACTGACTCAAATAAAATATCTTTTAACCTTAGTACTGTGCTCTGCATTTGTGTCCAGGTGTCCTTAACCCCAGGAGACCTTAACGCTTTATAGGGCACTCATTGAAATACTTTGAAATTCAAATTTTCAGCATTATTGGTGGACATAAAAAGACCTAAGTACTTTTTTGGCATTTTTCAAAATGTTTAATTTTTTATGTATAAAATCAAGGTCAGTGAAGTTACCATATTTGGTACCTGCAAGTGGTAAAAAAAAAAATCCATGACGTGTACAAGAAAAAACACATATGGTGAAAGGAACATGTATTTTAGACTATTACATCACTTTTTAGAACATTACAGCATACACATTTTAACTTTATACAACATTAGGCCATTTTTTAATGACCACATGCTTCTTAACCTCACTGAGGTGTGGGATGGGTGTCATATATAAAGTGTTTGAAAATTACCAAAAATTGTCACTTGCCCTATAAAGGGTTGAGAGGTGTCATCTTCAAGAAACCAGTTTGAGATGATTTGTGGCATGATACATTATCCTGCTGGAAGCAGCCATCAGAAGATGGATTTACTGTGGTCATAAAGGGGTGGACATGGTCAGCAGCAATACTCAGGTAGGCTGCAGCACTGAAATCTGACCAGATAGTTCTAAGGGTGTATCAAGAAAAACAATCCCTCACACCATTACACCAGCAATCATCAGTTGATAAAAGGCAGAATGGATCAATGGTTTCATGTTATTTACACAAAATTCTGACCCTACCATCTGAATGTTGTTGCAGAAATTGAGACTCATCAGCCCAGGCAACTTTTTTCCAGTCTCCTATTGGAAGATTGAGCCTGTGCGAACTGTAGCCCCAGTTTCCTGTTCTTAGCTGACAGGAGTGGCACCCACTGTGGTCTTCTGCTGCTGAAACCCATCTGCTTCAAGGTTTCATGCCTTGTGTGTTCAGAGATGTTCTTCTGCACACCTCGGTTTTAATGAGAGGTGAGTTAGGGCTGCCTTCCTATCGGTTTGACTGCTGGTATTTAACAGGGCTTTTTCGCTCACAGAACTGGATCTCAGGTGGTGTAATGAGTAGGTATTAGTTCATTTTCAGAAAGGTTTATTCATTTATCATTAAACAAGACAGGGCTGCTATTTGAAGTTGTTTACTTTTCAAAAATAACAAATGTGCATAATAATAAAATAGTGAATGCAAACAATAAACCTTATGAACTTTGACACATCACACACACACATTTGAGCAGCAGCGCAAAATTCCTTGAAGCAGTCGCCTCACAGCAGCCGCCATTAACATCACAAGCAGCAGAAATACATGGCTTCTCGTGTAAATGCATATTTTCATTGTTGTATTTATGCTTAGGAAACAGCTGCCAGTTAATGTTAGTGAAGTGAAGTGCAGAAAGTACATTTAACACACACAGATCTGTTAAAAAGCAACCTTTAACTATATGTTAACCTTCAAAGTTTAGTTCAGTTTGACAGAAGAACCCTATCTCAAGTTCACTTACTAACTTTTTTGGGAACTTTCACTTATATCAGGTTTTTAAGTTATACCTAAAGTGAAGTCTGTGGATTAAAGAAACTAACCATGTATAGCTGTGTGTATATATATATATATATATATATATATATATATATATATATATATATATATATATATATATATATAGATTTGCGATATTTTCGCATTTTTCTTATGATTTACTATGATGATGCTGATGTTTAACAGTATCGCTTCTTTTCTGCTTAAATAAATCATTAGAATTCACCACACCTTATCATTATAAAGCTATCATTAAATTATCCAACTGTTTTCTTCTTATCCTGTTTACAATGGGCCCTCACAAAACACAAAACCTTCAATTTTCCCATAGCAGAGCACAGCACATCACACAGCAGTGGGAAAAATAATCAGCCGGAGCTTAAATCTGCATCAAAAGCCTCACAGTTCCTGAGCAGCCACCTTCAGAGGGGGTGACTCTTAGAATGCCTCAGCTTGTTTGTTTCATGGTTTAAGTGGTGCACATAGCCATGGAAAGATCATTAAATCACTGTTTTACCACTTGGCTTAATCCCCGCAACAAAAGAAGAAGATACAAAAAAAAAAAAGGAGAAAATGGAGAGACAAAAAATGGTGGGTGAGATTAAGTAGAAACTTGATGAATCTAAACTGACGGCTCTGTTTCCCAGCGTTGCCAAGGGGAGTTAAGAATCTTGATTCCACATCTCCCAGTCTGAAGAGTGGCTGCCGATCGGACGTTCCCCGTTACCCCTGCAATGGCTACACCCTCCTTTGTAGTGTCCGCTGCTGTGGCCATCTGCCGGATTACCCAGCAGGATATATTTTTATAGAGAGCATCCTATTCATATCCTGCCTGGAAAGGTTTACATTAAGGTTGAACTCGGGTGCACTTACAATGGCAGATGAAATAGGCTCTATCCTTCTTACAGCACCCCTCCCCATCTTCTCACTGTTTGGGAGACAGATAGTAGTGGGTTGAAAGGGGCTGCTTCACTGTGGCATGAAAGAGGATCTCATGCGATGCCACTGTCTGCTGCTGATTTTTTTCAGGCACTGACAATAAAGTGGTGCCCAGCATGAAAAAAAAAACATTTGTATGTGCCAAGTGCGATTGTTTCTTCTAATAGGCATCAACAGGCCAACTTCTCTGTGTTACCATACAGGTGAACTCATTCCTGGGAAAATGTTTTTCTCTTTCTCAGCCTTGTAGGCGCGATGGCGTCCCCCTTTTTCCTCGGCCTAAAGGGATTAGTCGAGCCAGTGCTACCCCGGCTGTCACGGTACTGTCTACTTCCCATCTCTCTTCTGGGCCTCTAATGTGATTAACCCATTCCCTGTGGTCCAAATGGTTCTGGATGGTGGGTAGAGGGAAGGGGGTGGAGTGGAGCGCCCCCTTGGCATGTTCCACCCCATGCCTAACGCACCATCATTGCTACTTTTTGTCAGGCAGGAAGAACTGAGGTCGGAGGTCTTTTAGGGCGTGGAGATGACTACAAGTGTCTGAAGAAAGAACTCATAGAGACTGACACCTACATGTTAAATTATAAAGATGTCATTGGAATCATTCTAGCATTCGATTTATACTTAAAATCATTTTTATGGACCCTCAGGCTCATAAGCCTTTCAAAATCTTGTTGTTTAAGTCAGATCACGTTCCATTCAGTCAGTGAAGAAAATCTCTTCAGGCTGATTTGTATTATGACTGCCGCACTGAATATTGACTGCTTTTTAAGGGGAGACAATAATAATAATTGCCTACGCCCATCATCTTGTCAAATGTCAGCGTTGTGGGGCTTCGCCTGTTTAACACATGTCACGCTCATTTTCAACTCATCTGCTGCAAGTCTTCTTCAGGGCCTCTGCTGCACACAGAGGATCACATGCCCTTTGCCACTGCTCAGAGGGAGAAGCCTCAGACCTAAGAGCTGCATACAAAACCCAGAGCTGAAATCACCTTTACAGTGGCGAGCACTTGTCACTACACATTATATATCTGTGTGGTGACATACAGCATACTGTAGCCTCTCAGTATAATGAGGAAAATTCATTAACATGTGCCTGTTAACTGTTATGTTAACAAATTAGACTCCTGATGAAAAGGCCAGACTCTAGATAAGTTTGTTGTTTACAGGTAAATTGACACTATTCAAAAAAACATGAAAACTTTTCTTTTATTATAATCATGTTTATTCAATTTACACCTTACCTCAAAAAAGGAAAAACTACTTGCTATTAGGTCTTTTTTTTTTTTTTTTTACACATAGCAGAGGTTTTATATGTAAAGTTTGCAGCAGGCTACACAATTATAATATTATGAGAACTTCATTAAATATATTGCTCTGAATATCTGTTACTCCTGGTTGTAGCTTGAAGAGTACAGATGACAGATATAGAAAGCCAACAAAACTGTCAACCCTGTCCAACAACATCAGTCCTCACGCTGTGCTCAGAAGGGTTCACGTGAGTCCACAGCCACGGTCGGGCGACAGCATGGAGAATTAGGAGTCTTAATTAAGATTTTTTTTTACAACTCTACATGTGCTGTTCATATGCGAGACAACAGGCTTGAATAGGGTGGGGTACGGTGGATTTTTAAACAGCTGCCTGCCCTGAAACAAACCCCCAAAAGTTGACGTGAAGAGCCACACGATGCAGGAATGTGTGTCACTTTAGTCATTCCTTCAAAGAGAGTCCAGAGATGTGTGTGTGTCAGAGAAAGGTGTCAGTATGTGCACTTATCTACATTAAGTGTATATGTCCACACTTTAGACACTGGTTAAAGAGAAAAGAGACAACAATCCGACATTGTGGTTGAAAGACAATACCGTGCATGAGGGGGTAGCACCCCTTGTGTGGAGATTTGGTGAGTTTCCAATCCTGATATCCAACCCAGAACCATGTAATGGAAGGTGACGCTTATTGTATTAGTAAGAGCTAATGAGTGTCTAAAAGCCTGTGTGACTGTGTGCGCGGAGGAATCTCATCGTGTGTGGGGGTGGTAGGAAGAAAGGACAATATATCTGCAAAGCAGAGGAGGCCACGAAGTGCACCATGCAAAAAAAAAAAAAAGTCTATCATCAATGCAGAACTCAGGAGGCACGTGAGGCCTCAGAGTTCTGTGCACTTGGATTGTAATAGAGATATAAAGAGGAGAAAATGAAGAAGCAGTTTTGGTTGCTGCTGATTCCAGAAAAGTTTAGGCAGGTAAACTTTTGTTAACACAGTCATAGCAAATCAGACTTGAGTGTGCTTAGGTTGAAGCTTTCTTGGCTCAAGTGTCGAGTAGATGCATAAAACAGCTGCTTCTCTTTCAGGCTGAGTGTAAGAATGTTTTCCTGATCAATCAAAGTGACATTGCAGCTGTATTTGAATAAAGATGTGATGCTGGTATGTTTAGGTGAGTTAATGTTATTATTATTTTTGAATAGATGTTTAGATTTATAGACCAAAATATGTTGCAAGGTGACAGCCTTGCAACATATTACATAATGGTTACATAATATTTCCAACCCCACATCTATCAGTGAATGTGAAGCTGACGCATGCGGCCTGTAAAATGATGCAATACCGCATATTGACCACAAGGTGGATATCTAACTAAATGAATTAAGCATCATTAGGTGGAGCGGTGTTCTCTGCTCTTCAATCATTTTTTAGGTTCTTGTCCTGTTTTGTCTTGTTTATATTCTGGTGTTCTACTATTATTTGGAAACGTGCATGATTTGGAGTAAAAGACTTCTTTTATTTTTATCAAATCAAAATGATTTTTACATTATTCACTACAGTAAGTCTAATTCTTTTGGCACAGTTTTAATGTAAACTGCTATTTGCATTATAAACTTACAGCAGGCACTTTATGTTATATATCCTGCACTTTACAGCTTTTGGTTTCAGTGCATAGATCCAAAAGCTATTTGGTTTGCACCTTTCATAGAAAGATGATGGACATTGCAAGTCTTTCTCTTAACAGAGCATTTATTTTCTACTGTGGCTTTTACAGGGTTAGTGAAAACATAAGGGAAAAGCCAGAATATGAGCAGCAAGCTTAAACTACATACAGGTCATGGGGGCTTCAGCGCCTTTCCTTTTCAAACTGTATGCTTTGCTCTAAATATTTATGCTAAATTTAGCCATTAGCCAAATTCAGCCTTGTAAAAGAGACCTTGCATCAGTGTTCAAACCGTCATTATTATGTATCACGTGTTGCTGCTGTGGTATTCATAGATCCATTTTTATAGTCCAATATTGTCTGCTGTTTTGATAAGCTTAAATAGCTTCAACCCACAGCTGCTGGCTCCAATTGACTGTTGTTGAAGTCATTAGACTAAAGTATAGTACACGGTACTTACACCAATTTAGAGCATATTGGTTTGAATAATAGTAGTCTGACAAAAAAGAGATACATTTACACATAAATGCAAATACTTGCAGGAGTCAATTATACACTATCTTGTGAAAAGTATTTGCTCGTCTTCCTTTAGATGCACGTGAGTGACATCCCATTCTTAATCTATAAGGTTTAATATGATGTTGGCCCACCTTTTGCTGCTATAACAGCTTCAACTCTTCTGGGAAAGCTTTCTATGAGGTTTAGGAGTGTTTATGGGAGTTTTTGACCGTCTTCCAGAAGCACATTTGTGAGGTCAGACACTGATGTTGGACTAGAATGCCTGGCTCACAGTCTCTGCTCTAATTCATCCCAAAGGTGTCATGTTAGGTTGAGTTCAGGACTGTGTAGGCCAGTCAAGTTCTTCCACACCAAACTTACTTATCCATGTTTTTATGGACCATGCTTTGTGCACTGGTGTGCAGCCAGTATAGGAAGGGGAGCCAGTGTAGCAAGAGGCCATCCCCCAAACTTGGTGTAGGTGCTCAGCCATGGAAACCCATTCCATGAAGCTCTTTATGTGCTTTTCTTGAGCTAATCTGAAGGCCACATGAGGTTTGGAGGTCTGTAGTGATTGACTCCTTGGTGAAACTGTGCACACTATGTGCCTCAGCAACCACTGACCCCGGGCTGTGATTTTATGTGGCTAACCACTTCATGGCTTAGTTGCTGTTGTTCCCACTTGCTTCCAGTTTGTTATAATGCACCTAACAGTTGACTGTGGAATATTTAGTAGTGAGGAAATTTTATGACCGGACTTGTTGCAAAGGTGGCATCCTATCACGAGTACCACGCTGGAATTCGCTGAGCTCCTGAGAGCGACCCATTCTTTCACAATTGTTTGTAGAACCAATCTACATGTCTAGGTGCTTGGTTTGATGCCTATGTGGCTGCGGAAGTGATTGAAACACCTCAGTTCAATGATTTGAGTGACTACTTTTGGCAATATAGTATGGCTGCACTTGTTCTTGCAGCTGTTTTTCCCAAAACGACCTTAGTGAAATGCCCTGGGAGGTTTTTACTCTTTGCCTGAGCCAATTTTGAGGTTAGCTTAGCAATGCAACCAGCTGATTCTGAGCTGTGTTTCTCTTGGTTTTCTCATAAGCTCAGTTAGAGCTTTGCTTCATTCTCACCCCTCCCAAGCATTCAAGCTAAACAGCTAAACAGCCCTCACCTAGGCCAAGAATGGTGGTAAAGCAGCTGACAGTGAACACTTTTATTAATGAGGATCACAATAATCAGATGTCACCAGTTTAATTATCACAATCCATGAATGAAGAACTGTGCTTCTACATGATTTCATAATTCCACATATTTTTCTTTAATCATACTGTAGCTGAATATATATATATATATATATATAAATATTTTTTTTAATTTTTTTTTTTGCCAGAAATCATAATGTAGTTCAGCAGCACAGGAGTGCCTTGTTGCATAATGTGATGAGCTGCATGATTCACTTCAGTAATATGTTGACTGAGCCAACAGACCAGTTTTACAGTTACCATGCATGATAAACAAAGATAAATGATATATTTATTACATATGGTACAAATAGTGATGTTTATTTTTAATTTTTTAATTAAAACTTAAATATATTTTTTTTTATCATATTATCTGCTGTTTTTCATTCCCTACCAGTTGGGATGGTTTGAACTGCAAGAAAATCATTTTGAGCCAGAGCTTTAATTGCAACACCAATTTCAGTGGTGAAAAAAAAACACATTAAAAATATCTATGTGAAAGATTTATTTTTGCATAACATGAACAACTTATATTGAAAAACTCTTCTAAAAAAAACAAATTACTTCAAAGACCCCTTCTTCACCAACACAGTCTGGTATGAATACTGGGTTTCCTGTCATTGTTCATGATTTATGAATGGCCTAATTTGTAGCCAGATCACAAATTTGCCATTGCGCATTGCTGCAAATGCTTTCGCCGATGGACGGCTGTGAAAAATAATGTTGTCAAACCAGGAGGCTGTCAAGTGAAGGCACATGGCTCACTGGAGATATACTGACATCAAGGAGCTGAAACGCAAGTGGGCTTTTTCAAACGGCTGCTGCAGTCTTATACTTGGCACACAGGTCAGCTTCAGTGCACTCATCTGAACATAACTCAGGTCGACACAATTTGACCTCAGCCGATACCCCTCTGCCTGTCTTTGTTTTCATGGTCTCCCCTGGGAATTGCAGTTAATACTATCCTTAGACATTCTATAAAAAATTTCAAGTCTTCTAAGCTCGCATTTCTCAACATTTGCTTTTCTATTATTTCCCAGAACTCCTCGTCCTTTCAGAAATGGTCCTTTATAGACCTTCTGACAGAATTGTTTCTCTTGGCCTGCCCTTCAAAGAAAAAGCTTCTTTGGTGCTTTGAATGAGGAGGCTATTGTTGTTAGCTTAACTTCAATGTTTTAAATACCGAACATTTTAACACTATCTTATTTGGTCATTCAAAAACTCTTTTTCTCATAAGTCCAAATGGTGCTAAACTTTCCATGAGGCTTGTTAAATGATAAGTTTTAGTCCCTGGTCTTTGGAACCAAAGATTTCACAGTCAAATGAACAGCAAAAGATATATATATATTTAACGTCATGCAATGTAAAAAGGATTTGGCTTTGAGCATAGCACCGGGCTACACAGTGATGTAATTTTTTTTTTTTAAATCACCATCACCTGTGCACACCGGTGTCTGCACATTTAATTTGGGGGGACATTTTTTGGTGTGATGCTGATGTGTCACTTCTATTCGTTCTGTGGAACTTACCTGCATTATGAAGCCACATGTGGCTTCAGTTTGTTCAATTTATTTTCTCTGGCTAAATGTCTTTCATTCAGTAACAGTGGAAGAAGAGTTTCTCAGTGTAAGTCTTAAAGCAAAACTAGCATTTTCTTTTATTTCAGTCAGTAAAATAACTTTGTGATGAAAAACACATTGCCAAACACAGTCCTCCTCCCCAGTGGCTTGGTGGTGTTTTCAGTGTTGTTGGGCACACAGTGCAAATATTTGAAAACCCATTTAAATTCTTTTAGGACCCTCCCAGAAAGCACCCATCATTTAGAAGTAGCAGGTGGATGATTGTGTATGGTTGACCGATCAGAAATAAAAAGGTGCCAGAAAGAGCATTCAGGATGGGAAGGACGATGTTCCTCATTTCCTAATTAGTGTTTGGATTCTCCTTCCTTGTGCAGCATCCCACATTGCTGCAAAGGTCCAACAAAAAAGTTGAGTTAAGCCACAAAACCCTGTGTATCTTTTCAGAGGAAATGGCTCCCTTTCGGGGCCCGGTGCAGCCGTGTTTATTTTCCAACACTGAATGGGTGTGAGGTGTGAGGTCAACCCACCGTGATGCTGTAAATACTAACAGGGCCTGCTGGTAATGAGTGAGGCCACGGGTGAGCTCTCTATTCAAGCCTTTAACCAAAGAAACTGAACGGGGAGCAGTTAAATTTTCCTGAACAAAAGTACACAGAGATATATTTGCAACAGACAAAAAAGGGAAGCTAATTGTCATTGATAGCAGATTAATCTTGTCTGTAACTTCAGCTGCTGGCATTTTGTTGAATTTAATGCTTTAACAGAAATAAATGTTTGAAAGACCCACAGCTAGTCACGGTCCTTTGATCTTCGTCAGCATATTTTATGGTGTGAAAAATGTGTTGGTCCATGCTCAACAAGATAATAAAAGTGAAAGAAAATTACACAAAGTTCTCTAAACTAATATACCAATGCAAAACCCGCCTCCTCTTAGTGGAATTCCCCTTACCATGATAGCAGTGTATGAGAGAAAGAAAGCAAAGGGACAGGGCAGCACCACAACTGTTCTGTAATTCACTAGACAAGCACAAAACAGGGGAACTGTGGGCCTTTGTCTTGGGGTATTTTATTTAATTTTATTGTCTGCCTAAATCTACACTAGATAGCTTTGTGGGATACAACTATGCAGTTTGCCTGGAGTAGGAACTCCTCTGGTAGCCTGTGGATATCTGCAAAGCTGATGTTAAATGAAGCACGAGGATCATTATATACAACTACCTTCATATGATAATGAAGTAGGCTTGATTTTTATCTGGATTAAATAAACTGCTTTATATATTTGGCCACGGGCATGGTTCATTACTGGGTTTTTAAAGAAAATTTAACTTAAAGTAATCCCCATGTCCCAGCTGAACCTGGCAGAGAGCATACGTGGCCATGCAGACAACAGGATGCAAGCTTGAGGACATGCAGCTGGGTTTTTTCAAGACTCAGCGTATTGTAGAAAATACGATTTCTAATAGAAGACTTTAGACTGTTTCCTTTAAAACCAGACTCAGAGCCAACCAACAGTCTTTTTTGGAGAAAGTTGACAATGGTTCACATTTTTGATTTGTATTACATAATGTAACTGTGTGTAACTTTCCCCCCTGACAATCAGTCAGTTAGGGGTTAGTAGGTTGATGCTTAAACAGGCTGGCAGCACCTTTTTGTCAGATTTCTCACTGACTAACTGCAGTTACACTTTTTGCCCATAGGATGTCACTATATAGATGATTATCTTACAACATCTGTTGGCAAACTGTATCTGTGTGTGTGGCAACTTATTGTAGTGGTGATGAAGGAGCTGGTAATTTAGCACCATCTGCTGAACCGATGCAGTACACAGGGTTCACTTATAGCCCATATCAATTTAATGTGTGTAACTTTACACACACACACACACACACACACACACACACAATACCTGGTTTTCATCATTCTTCTCTGGGAACTGGATGTTCACATCATGCTCAGTGCGGATGTTTGTAATAATGGCACCCTTGCGGCCAATGATTTTGGGGTGATATCTTGGGTCCACAGTGATGGTCAGCAATACGTAACTGAACGAAGTAGACTAACATAACAT
>JAMQGT020014428.1:0-25662 GCA_024447675.2 Pterophyllum scalare
ATTAAAATTTTATATCTTTATGTTTGAAGCCTGAAATGTGGCAAAAGGTTGAAAAGTTCAAGGGGGCCGAATACTTTCGCAAGGCACTGTACATAAAATGCAATTAGGCTGAATGGCGATGCCCATCTCAGCAACTGTATTCCCGATGGCCGGGCAACACGGACTCATTTCTGTTGAAAAATAAACAGGTGACATGGAGGCTCAAAATTACTTGTCCTGAAGTTAGAATCACTGACATCAGAGGCGACGGGAAGAAATTTACTGTGGATTTGCATATGCAGCTTGCAGATTATGTAACATTTGCTTCTCAAACTTGTCAAAATGTGGGCTGGTTCACAGAAAGCAGCAAGACAGAACTGGCTCAGCACCAACAATGGAACCACATCCATAGAAAACAGATAAATGTTTGATTTGGAGTTCAGCCTAAGAGATCTTTCTCTTATTTCTATTCTGTTTCTAAACTTTGTTAAATGCTTGAAACAGTAAAACTTCTCAATACTTCATTACAAAAGCAAAGAACAACCAAAGAAAATTCATGAAAGAAAATCTTGTTTCATCATTTTCTCCTGCTATTAATCAATCATTTCACTATTCCAGGGGACTGATCATGAAGCTGAATCACTAAAATACCAAGTTGTATATAAAATTAACCTGGTTTTAAGGAACTGTGACAGCTAAATACTGCTTACAAATTGGATGCATCTGTCTTAATAGATAGATAGATAGATAGATAGATAGATAGATAGATAGATAGATAGATAGATAGATAGATAGATAGATAGATAGATAGATAGATAGATAGATAGATAGATAGATAGATAGATAGATATTCAAAACATGATGCAATGAATGATTAATACTGGACCCTGAGGTATGCAGTCAGAGCAATGATTGTTCAAGGTAAAAAAGTCAATACTTTCCCTCATCACCTCCATACATCATGAGATTTTTCAAACACTGTTAGAGAAACAATAATAACAGCAGCAGTGAGATTTCTTCCCTCATCTTTGGTGGCCAGTAGCATTTCGCGTCACCACCACAACAAAACCTGAGCTCCATCCATTAACCTGTCAGAAACTTTGAATTAGAATTGATTCCTTTTGCCATAATTATTCATCCGTTTCTGTTATTTATCACTGTGATAATAGTCTTGGTGTGTGTTTGCTTGAGTTTTTTTTTGGGGGGGGGCAGAATTAGAAGTCAGAGAAAGTTGCTCCCCAAACACTTGATACTGATCTGTCTGGCCCATGTCTGGAGAGACAAATGAGGCAAAATCAGCTGGATGAAACACCTTTACTCCAGTGTCTGGCCTGCATTTACCACATACTGATTTACAAGATGTTTTCTCTGTTCCTAAATTGTTTTGTGATTTGTCATCTTTATACATGTTCAAACTATTTTAAAAGAGGACTAAATACAGCAACAACACTGATAATTTGGTATTTAAGGTGGCATTTTTGAGGCATCATTTCAAGGCATCTTTATGTGTATGATTGACAGAGACTATAATGCAGAACTGATTATGAAAACACTGAAAAATTGTTGAAACAATCTAAATCAGCAGCTTTATGTTGACTGTGACAGATCATGTCGCTCAGCTAGTATGAGTGGCAGCAAATAGCTGCGGCTGAGTGAAAGAATGCGAGCATTAATATCTCATGTGAATAATGAAAAATGGCTGTAATCTGAATGACTTGCACCAAGTAAACAGGGACGTCGGATCAGTGATGTGAAGCAGATGACACAGTTCAGCAACACAGCACACAGGAGCAGTGGATAGATGATGGATGGATAAATGAACGGGTGGGAATGTACACAACTGCGTCCAAGTGCAACTGTGCTCCAGCATCCAAAATCCACTGGTATGTTATCCAGGCTAATTTTAGGAGATGTGAACTTCTTCAATGCTAAGGCCATTAGGTGTTACCCCCATCCCACCCCCACCCACCAACCCCCCAGATCAGTGTTCATGATTCAACAATAAGAAGGAGACTGTGCAAAAATAACATCCATGGGAGAGTTCTAAGGAGAAAACCATTGCTGAGCAGAAAGAACACAAAGACTCGTCTCATACTGGCCAAAAAACATCTTGATGAGCCCCAAGACTTCTCGTTACATCCGGCATTAAACTAACACAGCATGTCCTAAAAAGATCATGGTAAATGGTAAATGGACTAGTTCTTATATAGCGCTTATCTTCTCTGCCTGAGCACTTATACAACACAATACAATTATCATAGCAATAGTCAAACATGGTGGTGGTAGTGTGGATGGTCTGGGGCTGCTTTGCTGCTTCAATGCCTGCTTCCTGAAGGAGAATGTCCAGCCATCAGTTCATGCCCTGAAGCTTAAGCACACTTGGGTTATGCAGCAGGACAAAGATCCAAAACACACCAGCAGGACTTGTGGCCTAGTCAAAGTCCAGACTTAAAACCAATTAAAATGCTTTGGCATGACCTTAAACAGACCATTCCATGATCAACAACCCTCCAATGTGGCTGAATTACAACAATTCTGCAAAAAACAGTGGGCCAAAAAAAAAGTGGCTGGGCTGTTTACCCTTCTCAGGTTATCTCATTGCCAGTTATTGCAAACACTTGATTACAGTTCTTGCTGCCAAGGGACGCACAACCAGTTATTAAGCTTAGGGGGGACATTTTTTTCACACAGAGCCAGGTAAGTCTGGATAGTGTTTCCCTCTTAATAAATTAAATCATCATTAAATCAATCAATTAAAAACTGCATTTTGTATTACACAGGTTATCTTTGTCTAATATCAAAATGAGTTTGACTTGAGGTATTTAAGTGTGACAAATATGCAAAAATATAAGAAATTAGAAAGGAAGCAATTACTTTTTCACAGCAGTGTATAGATACCTTAAACTGTGCTCTAGGAGAAGATGATGATGACTGGGATACTTGTACATACACTGACCTCATATTTGAAACTTTGACCATGTTTAACATGAACATCCAACATTAGAACAGGGTATGGATACAACAGCTGTTTTGCATTTTGACCTTTTTCATTGATTTAGTGCAAGGACCCATCTGGAGTCATCCATACATCCATCTTCTTAACTGCTTATTCAGCTTGGAGTCATGGGGGCTGTCCCATCTTTCATAGGGCTAACATAAAGACACAGCTATTCATACATGCACATCCACATTTTCCATCAAGTTAGAATCACCAGCTAAACTAACATGCATGTCTTTGAACTGCTGGATGAAGACAAAATACATGAAGCTGACCCACACAGGTACGGGGAGAATATTTACTGGAAACTCCTCACTGAAGGGATCAGAAGGTTCAAACCAATAACATATTTACTGTGAGGCAACAGTGCTAATCACTGCATCACCCGTGCCGCAACCATCCAGATCAGTTCCACTCATTTTCATTTAAAATAAATTACCACCACTTTTTTTTAGGCACACCTGTTCAACTGCTTGTAAATGCAAATATCTAATCAGCCAATCACATGGCAGCAACTAAATGCATTTAGTCATGTAGACATGGTCGGTACAACCTGCTGAAGTTCAAACTGAAGATTAGAATAAGGAAGAAAGCTGATTTACAGTAAGTGACTTTGAACGTGGCATAGTTGTTGGTGCCAGAAAGGTTGATCTGAGCATTTCAGAAACTGCTGATCTACTGGGATTTCCCACACAACCATCTCTAGGGTTTACAGAGAATTGTCTGAAAAAGAGAAAATATCCAGTGAGCAGCAGTTCTGTGGATGAAAATCATTGATGTCAGTTTATAGGAAGGCTGCAGTAACTCAAAAACCCACTCACTGCAACCAAGGCACAGAATGTATAGGTGCATTTTTGCATGCACAGTATGTTGAACCTTGAAGCAGATGGGCTATAGCAGCAGAGGACCACACTGGGTGCCAGTCCCCTCAGCTAAGAACAGGAAACTGAGGCTACAGTTCACACAGTCTCACCAAAACTAGACAATAGAAGGTTGGAAAAACTCTTGTCTGGTCCGATGAGTCATGATTTCAGCTGTGACATCCAGATGGAAGGGTCAAAATTTGGAATAAACAACATGAAAGAATGGATCCATCCTGCCTTCCATCAATGGCTCAGCGGTGTAATGTGTGGGGGATATTTTCTTGGCATATTTTAGGCCCCGTCGTACAAACTAAGGATCATTTAAACACCACAGCCAACCTGAGTATTGTTGCTGACTGTTAGGATTATTCTGTAAACTTTCTTCTGTTTACATTGAATTATCATATCTTTTTGTTTTATTAGTTTTATACTGTTGTTTATTTTGAAGTGTACAGGAAATACATTCATGCATATCCTCTAGGCTTTTATTGTGAAGGTCTGTAAATAAAAAGCGCAGCAAGGGGGTTGTCCCGGAGGGAGACCGCTTCCTCTCTGCTCAGTGTCCAACCGTGTCCCTTTGGCCAGGGGGCTGGGCTGAGAGGATGAGGATTCCTCCTTGCGCAAGTGGAACTGAAGGGCTGTTGGTGTCTCTGTTCTTTGTTAATTAGAATGATTTTGAACCCATCATTTTTTGGTCCTTCGAAGCCGGATATTCCGACAGATTGCTGATCGACAAGGGGGGAGAGGATGCCGTAAACTGTCGACAGGCAGAATCTATTATGGATTCTGTGAAACAAAGTCCTGGCACGTAGAATTCGTACCAGGCCGGAAGTAGGTTCGACTCCTTCCTTTGTCCCTCTGCAATCTTCCGGAATCCGAGGAAACAGAACACCAACAGCAAGGTATGTGAAACAAAAACACGCGTGTGTGAGAGACATTTAATTAAACTCACGAACGAGTTAAGCTTGTCAGATAGTTACCGCTCTCTGTGTAGAGGTCTGCTCAGGTCTGAAAGCTAGTGACATTTGCTGCTCTATTTTATAAATTGCCGTTTAAATTTTTAATAATTTTTGCTGCTAAATAGAAGTAGAGGCTGCACGGGTTGCTGATTAATGTCTATGGTTTCGGCTTCGCTTGGTCAGCAAACAAGTATAATTAAAGGGCTGCTCTTGGCCGATAAGCAATAAATTGAAGGTTGTACAACAAGTGTTAAACCGGTTGTTTGCTCGAGCTGGAGAAGTGTTAAACCGGTTGTTTGCTCGAGCTGAAAAATAAAGGTACCGTTAAAATATAAAAGAGTGCGTGTATGTGTGAGTGTGAGAATGACTGTGTGTGTGGGAGCTGCTCATTTGTGTGTTTTCGACAATATAAAGAGAAAGTTTACAGAATAATCCTAACACTGACCATGCCCATCCCTTTATAACCACAGTGTACTCATCTTCTGTTGGCTGCTTCCAGCAGGATAGCACGCCATGTTGCAAAAGTCAAATCATCTCAGATTGGTTTCTTGAACATGACAGTGAGTTCACTGTACTCAAATGGCCTCCACAGTCAGCAGATCTCAATCCAGTAGAGCACCTTTGGGATGTGGTGGAACAGGAGATCCACATCATGGATTTTCAGTGAATGAATCTGCAGCACCAGTGTGGTGTTATCATGTCAAAATGAACCAACATTTCTGAGGAATGTTTTCAGCATCTTGTTGAATCTCTGTAAGGCAGTTCTGAAGGCAACAGGACGAGCAATCCTGAAAGATGTACCTAACAAAGTGTCCGGTGAGTGTAAATTACATAACAGAAGACCAACAATACAGATATTGTACTATGTACCCATAGGGGTGTTTGCTATTAAAAGGTTGTCCTAACCTGTTTGTTTTGTTAAGTTTTAATGTTTGATTGGAAATGGGCAGCATTTATATTCAT
The DNA here is from genome assembly GCA_024447675.2 of Pterophyllum scalare. Classification (NCBI taxonomy): domain Eukaryota; kingdom Metazoa; phylum Chordata; class Actinopteri; order Cichliformes; family Cichlidae; genus Pterophyllum; species Pterophyllum scalare. Next base: position 5,763 of record JAMQGT020014428.1, read on the forward strand.
ATTTTATACACTCAATAAAAGTAAAAACAATATCTAAATGAAAACAACTTTACCCTGAATTTGGTTGAGTTGTACACAGTATGGATCAGGGGTATTCAACTCCAGGCCTCGAGGGCCGGTGTCCTGCAGGTTTTAGACGTGTCCCTGATCCAACACACCTGAATCAAATGGCTGCATACCTCCTCAGTATGCAGTCAAGTTCTCCAGAGTCCTGCTAATGACTTCTATATTTGAGTCAGGTGTGTTGAAGCAGAGACGCATCTAAAACCTACAGGACACCGGCCCTCAAGGCCTGGAGTTGAATACCCCTGGTATAGACGGTTAAAGAAAGCAGAGGGGTTAAAAACATGTAAAAAAAAAAAAAAAAGTGGTTGGGCTGTTTACCCTTCTCAGGTTATCTGCAATGGACACTTCTGTTGTTTCCTTTCCAAAAGGGCAAGGGAAGGAAAATATTCAGCTCACTCCATATTTTCATTGTGTTTACAAAGACGAGCTGACTGAAAATGTGAGACTGGATGCATGCAGTTTCTGCAGGGAAGAAATCAATAACCAGGACCCCTGGAGAATCGCAAGATAAGCCTAAAGTGTTGCAAGAAGATTACAAGGATAAGTAGGGGGAAAAAATCACCTAAATAAAATGCATACAGCCTTATTAATTTTTCCAATTATTGCTTTGTTTTCTTCTGAATTAGCACATAATTTCACCTCTTAAAGATTCTAAAATCTCTTCTAAGCTCCCATCATATCCCTCCATCCAACACTTTTCATAAGGGATAACAATATTGGAGGAAAGTCTGGAGTTTGGGAATCACAGTTTACACAGTGCCTGAAGTCTGATCTAACCTTTCTGCAGGTCTTGCCCTAAATGCTAATCGAACACCAGTTCCAAGGCTGTTTCCTGAGACTTTGTTATATTGATACTGGAGTGAAATATTAAAGTGAAATAAACACTTGCTTGGACTACCACAGCATTTCAGAGAACTTCTTCTACATTAGCATCAAACTCTTGTCAAAATGTTGACACTTAGCCTGCAGTTTTTATCTTCAGGATCACTAAAGTTACATTTATTAAAGGCAGGATTGAGGGTTATTTTGTCTGCCTAAGATGCAGTCCTGAAGTGTCAAACATCTAGGATTTTCTTATCAGCTAGCTGAGCTGTTACTCTGTTTTATTTATCTCTTTGAAACATTCATTTCCCCAAAGTTGCCTTTAAAAAACATAACCACATAGGCATAAACTTAAACATTTATATTTTGATTAAAATGTCAGACAGAGCCCTGAGCCGTGGTTCAGGTGGTTGACTAGTCTACCAATTGGAAGATTGATCCCTGACTCCTCTGGTCTGCATGCTGAAGTATACTCGGACAAGAGACTGTACCCTGAGTTGCCCCCGCTGCATCTGCTGGAGTGTGACTGTTTGTGTGGATAAAGTGCTCGGTCATAGATAAAAGTGCTGTATGAATGTGTGAGTGATCGGGTGAATGAGACTTGTAGTAGAAATCACTTTGAGTGCTAAACTGAGTAGAAAGGCGCCATATAAGTACCAGTCCATGTTCAACCTTCCATCTGTTTATTTTTATCACAGGTAATGGAAAACAATTAACCCCCAACCCATCTCTTTCAAATTGCCGATTACAATATTTTCTAACTGCCTGCATTGTAATTACATGCTTTAAAGACTGGGTGAATCTATTTCTGTCAGCCCTGTCAGCATCAAAGGTGAATGCAGTTATAGTGTGCGCTAAAGGGAAACTTAGCCACGCAATCAGCTCCTGCCATGTTTCTGCTCTGTCCCCACAGAGGCAAGGTCTGAATATTTCATGCCTGATAATTTGAAGGGTTGCAAGAGGTCCCAGTGTGACTACATATTCGGTGAACCACAGCTCGTATTCTAAACCAGTGAAACGGGATGAAAGGCAGCACCGTGAATGAAATGTGAACTGCTTGTCTTCACCTGGAAGATGAGCCAGGAATTTCTCACTGCTGCTGTATCGGGGTCATATTTTCTGAAATGAGATGCATTATTCAGTAATGAATTTGAAACATTGCTGCAAAGAGATAGTTAATAGTAGTGGTCATCATTATGCCAGTGAATCTTTCAGGGGGACCCCCAAGGTGGACTTGCAATACATAGATCTGGAAATTAAAAAATTTTAAAGAACAAGTAAATGAATAATGCAAGATATTGGATTATAAATATTGATGCATCGCTCTTGAAGCTGGTGAAGGTGGGGCTAATTTTATCAATATTTAACTCCAGGTTAAGATTTCCAATCTTAATGTTAGATATAACTTAACTAAGCCAGCCTGGTGTTAATTCACTAGTCTAACCTTATACCTATCAAAGGGGTTCTTTCTAACTTAGAAATTCCAGTTACTCTCGTCAACCATGTTATTCTCATTAGATTTGCCCAGTCTCTGTGGGTCTGTAAACCTGACTAGAATCAGTATATGAATAATGGTTAATGCTGCACTGAAACCTTAAAAAAATTCACTCTGATGCACTTTCGATGATCTGACATTCTGTCCATACTTGATTCTAGAGTGTAATAACCTTAATCAAATAGAAAAAGAAAGTGTTTTCTCACAATAATAACAGCTTTCTTTTGGTTGAGTGAGTCATCTGTTTGAAGAAGTCTTCATAAAATGAAAAGGTTGCAAACTCAAGCTGGCTGCTTAGTGGGGTTTCAGGCCCACACTGCCACATCATAGTTTACATTTACACCTTATTCTGCATTATGCATCGTTTCACAAACTGAGGCATGGTTAAGGTTTCAGACTTTTACATTTATACCTTGTAGCTGTGTTTGAAGATGTTGTTTTGATGTTAACTGTGAACGTCAATTTTTATGATAAGTGTCACATAATTGGCTGTGTGGATGGCAGGATTTATTAATTAACATAGTCACCAGTCACCTGGATTTTGAAACACCCAAAAGTTATATTTCATAACTAGTGCAGGTAGTAGTGGACTGAATACTGTCAAGATTTCAAGTCAAAAGAAAATGAAGGAGTTTAAGGAGTTTTTTTTTTTAATTAAACAAATTTAATCATTTTTTTCAAACAATAATGCACCCTTATTATTATATTTTACATAATAAGGCTGTGGCATTCTATTAAGAAAAATCACAAGACAATCAGTCCTCTCTGCCTTCCCTGTACCCTGTAGCACCAGTTATTCCTACTGAAGATTTAAATCTTTAGAAACAGGTCATAATTATAAAGCAATTTTTTTAAATTCAATTGTTATACTTGATTAAAATCAGGAGCTACAATGAAGGAAATAATTATTTGATCCCCTGCTGAATTTAAATTTGAAGTTTGTTCACTTTTAAAAAAACTGAACAGTTTCTAATTTTTATATGCTCAGTGGCTAGTGGATCTAAGAGCAGACCACAGCAACCTCTCTGAACACGTTACCGTCACAGTTCCGGGAAAGAGTCTATGAAGAACCGAACAGCACCAGGCCCTGACATGATACACACCTACTGGCTAAAGAAGCTAACTGCACTCCATGGGCACATGGCAGCACAAATGACCCAGATGCTAATGGATAAGACACACCTGATCGAAGCTGATCGAAGGCAGCCCTCATCTCCAAGGATCCCCAGAAGGTACCGGTCCCATCCAGCTACCAGCTGGGACCAGCTACCTGCCTCAGCACAACATCACAGCAGCTAAGATGAGCTAGCATGTGGCTCAATACATGAGCAGGGCCCAGAAAGGAATTGGCAGAGATAGCAGAGGAGCCAAACACCAGCTACTGGTAGATAAAGCAGTCACTCCAGACTGTGAGACCAGACTGACCAACCTGTGCACCGCCTGGATTGATTACAAGAAAACCTATGACTCAATGCTGCACACATGGATCCTGGAATGCCTAGAGCCTTCATCTGAAATGCAGTTGGAATGTGGAGAACAACACTAGTGGCCAACTTCAAGTCAACTGTACAGGTCACCATCAAGTGTGGGATTTACCAAGGAGATGATATGTCCCCACTGCTGTTCTGCATAGGCCTAAATCCCCTCAGCCAGATCATCAACAAAACTGACTGCAGATACAGACTATGGAATGGAGCAAACATCAGTCACCTCCTCTACATGGATGATATCAAGCTGTATGCCAGGAGTGAACAAGACATTGCTTCACTGATCCACTCCACCAGGATCTACAGCAATGTCATTCAGACTGGAGAAGTGTAGTCGGGTGGTAACAAAGAAAGGGAAGGTAGTCAGAACTGAGGGGATTACACTACCAGACTACCAACACTGCAGACATTGAAGACAGCTACATGTACAAGGAGGAAATAGAAGCCACTGATGTCAAGACAAGAAAGCTCCTCACCATGCATGGAGGGTTTCACCCCAAATCCAGCACCCTGAGACTATATGCTAAGTGGAAGGAAGGAGACCGAGGACTAGTGAGTGTCAGAACCACTACCCTAGATGAAACAACAAAGATCTGTGAGTACATCAGAAAGATGGCCACAAAGGATCAGGTGCTTAGTGAGTACCGCAGGCAGCAGAAACCCAAGATAGAAGAGGAGGAAGAACAGGAGCCATCATGGAAGACCAGGTCTCTGCACAGCATGTACCACCAGCAGATAGAAGAAGTAGAGTAGAGTAGATTAGAGTACTTTTATTAATCCCGAGGGAAATTAAGGTGTCTGACAGCTTACATAGATACATAAATACACAGATTCAAACAGAAACATACACAAAGACCTAATACACATTGTTGCCTATTGCAGTAAACATATAGCACACATTTAAGTACAGCAATTAGCCTTCCATCAGTTCACATACACACAACCTCTCTCTCTCTCACACACACATACATACACAAACATCCACACTCACACTCCCAGCAGTAAATATGTAGCACACATTTGAGTACAGCAATCAGCCCTCCAACAGTTCACATACACACACACGCTCACACACAACACTCAGTGCAGTGCAAGTAATTATCATGGGTAATTGTCCTATGTTAAAGGTCTCTCAATGCAGTTCACAAAGTCCAAGGTATCTCAGAGCAGCTATCCCATGAGATGAGGAAGGTGGAGTGTAGTGGATAACTGTTCTCTGTTAAGGTGTAGTGAGTTGCTGTTCTATGTTCAGCAACCCTCAGTGCAGTAAAGAGTTCAAAGTGGCTGATGTAGAGTAATTTCAATTTCAATTTTCAATTTTATTTATATAGCACCAAATCACAACAAACAGTTGCCTCAAGGCACTTTGTATTGTGGGTAAAGACCCTACAATAACACAGAGAAAACCCAACAGTCAAAACGACCCCCTATGAGCAAGCACTTGGTGACGGTGGGAAGGAAAAACTCCCTTTTAACAGGAAGAAACCTCCAGCAGAACCAGGCTCAGGGAGGGGCAGTCATCTGCTGCGACCGGTTGGGGCTGAGGGGAGAGAGACAGGACAAAAGACATGCTGTGGAAGAGAGGCAGAGATTAATAATAATGATTAAATACAGAGTGAAGTATAAACAAGTAAATAAGGTGAATGAGAAGAATCAGTGCATTATGGGAACCCCCCTCAGCAGCCTAGGCCTATAGCAGCATAACTAAGGGGTGGTTCAGGGTCATCTGATCCAGCCCTAACTATACGCGTGATCAAAAAGGAAAGTTTTAAGCCTAATCTTGAAAATAGAGAGGGTGTCTGTCTCCCGAATCCAAGCTGGGAGCTGGTTCCACAGAAGAGGGGCCTGAAAGCTGAAGGCTCTGCCTCCCATTCTACTTTTAAGTATCCTAGGAACCACAAGTAAGCCAGCAGTCTGAGAGTGAAGTGCTCTATTGGGGTGATATGGGACTATAAGGTCTTTGAGATAAGATGGGGCCTGATTATTCAAGACCTTGTATGTTAGGAGAAGGATTTTAAATTCTACTCTAGATTTAACAGGGAGCCAATGAAGAGAAGCCAATATGGGAGAAAATCCTACCAAAGGCTGGACAAAGCTGGACTGACAGACAGCACAGAGGCACTAATCATGGCAGTGCAAGAACAAGCTCTGAGCACAAGATTGCTAGAGGCTGGGGTCTACCACACAAGGCAAGACCCCAGGTGCAGGCTGTGCAGAGATGCCCCTGAGACAATCCAGCACATAACAGCAGGGTGCAAGATGGTAGCAGACAGGGCATACATGGAACACCATAACCAAGTGGCTGGCATAGTATACAGGAACATCTGTGCCAAGTACGACCTCAAAGTCCTGAGGTCAGACGGACAGACAAACATGTGATGGCTAACCAGCCAGACATAGTAGTGGTGGACAAACAAAGGAAGAAAGATGTAGTGATAGATGTTGCAATACCAAGTGATGACAACACTAGTCATTATCTAGAGATTTATAATTAGTTGAACAGGAAGTGATACCGCAGTGAGAGCCCACACAGAACATTGTATCACACAATGTACAGATGTCAGTGTTAAAAACAGATTACTAAACATGAATGTGTTGGTCACTGACATATATTTTAGTATATTAAAGAACAGTTAATGTCTATGGCACTGACAAACGTAATATTCTCTAAATCGTTCTTTTTTTCAGGAGGGAAGTTTATATTTGAATATCACCAAATATGCTGTATCTACAGTATGGCTTTCAAAGTGTCCAGGGTAAACACGCTCTCTCTAGTCCACTTTCAAATGGGCACAGTGTAAATCTCTTTTCTTTCTAGTGATCTTTGGCACAAACAGCTGCAGATAATGGGATGTTGGGGAGAAAGAGAGGATTTTTTTTTTAGCAGAACACGCTTAGAAAACAGCCAAACACAGGGCACTTTACTTTAGGCCTGCTTGTTCACTGAGTTCTGCTGTGATCAAACCTCGAGTGTCCTCCACAGCCTTTTCACCGACATGCTGCAACTCATCTGGCTGCAGTGTTTTCCTGGAACAAAGCATTTGGCTCAACCTCTTATCTGCTAATCAATGTGAAGAGACCACTCAACATAATTGATATAGGATGTGATGATGCATGTTCCCCAAGCGCACACACGTATACACACACCTGGATCACACAGCTAAGTGGAAACGGAAAAGCAGGGCGTTCTTTTAGACAATAAGTTTGCATTTGCATATGAATAACAGCAAATAATGAATTTCTCCCACTCATTGTTGTTTGACGTGAAGCAGTACATGTGTACTCTTTTTAAAAAAGCTGCAGCAAGCAGCATGGTGCTCAGTGGCATTGTTTGAGATGTATTACTAATACAGTATATCCGAGTTATTCCATTATAAAAAATCTAAGCCTAAAACACACATATGATGATATTTCATACAACTTTAGTGACATTAATGTGTTTTACTATTTGTGCATAGCACTGACGATAATGAGACTCTATGTATATTTCATTTAGAGTAACACATTATTTTGAGAAAAAGAGCAGAAATGAGCTGTAAACAAAAAGCCACATTTGTAACCAACGGTTGTATGGCGAAAAGCAAAACATCAGTGTTTTGGGACCTGAATGAAAATGTCCTACAGTGCTTCTGCACTGCAAGAGCGAGAGCAGAACTCCCAGTGGCTTGTTCGGCTCACTCATCTGAGCGAGTCAAACATAACAGAGCAGTGACGGACGTGGCTCCTGTCTCACCGGGTTTCCTTCTCTCCTTTATGAATAATAGATGAAATATTTTGCCTTCATGAAAACAGTCATTGGGAAAAAGATTTTTTTTTCTGTACACACAACCAGGTGCTGTTTTTTTAACCACATTATTTTAAAGTCAAGGCCTCAGTGTGGCCCAGGTTTTGTCAATTATTGTTATGCACATTCATTTGCATTTTCTTCTGAAGAGTTTCTGCAAATCAAGACATGATTTACACCAAATATTAGATGGAAATTCTGCAGTTTTTCAAAACAAACATATATCCATCCATCCATTCATTCTGCTTATCTGAAGTTGGGTCACAGTGGCAGCAGGCTAAGCAGACCTACTCCCCACCAACACTTTCCAGTTCCTCCTAGGGGATCCCAAGGGTCGCAGGCCAGATCATACTGTATAATCTCTTCAGAATGTTCTGGTTCTACCCCAGGTTCTCACAGCAGGCAATCCAACAATAATATTGAGCTTATTCTGTTGCAGGTACATATATGGGGGAGAAAATGTAGGCTGGGTTAATACTTAACTTTTGAGTCCTTTTTTTTTTTTTTCATTTTTCATGCAATTACCTCCATTACTCTTGTGTGTAGAACTAAATGTGACACCATGAATGCACTGGAAGTAAGGCTGCCTTTCCCACATTTCACTGCATCTCACACATCACTACAGCAGTCTTTACCCTTCCTTTACTACGTTGCCTACTCAGGAATAGTGAGACCTTGAAATCTCAGGAGTATTCACTGAGTAAACATGAACAATCTCCAAGTGTTATTTAGAGAGAATTTTAAAAAGTTGTGATATACCCAAGTTCTAAAAGTAGAGAAAGCTAAGCCAACTAAACAAATAAGGCAAAAAATATTAGGCTTGGTTATTTATTTATCTATTGAGGAAGAATTGTATGAAACTGTGTGGTTAGCAATAAATTCAAAGGTGACGCTAGAATCATGTGTGAGCAGACAACTCTTCTATTTGATGAACAAGGATCTATGAAAGTCTGAAGGTAGTTTCTAATTTTATCATACCAGATACTGAAGAAAGCACAAATTCTTAACTATGAAAATCAGCCACAAGAAGCACATCGTCAGAAATTCAAAATGCATCAACAAAACATAAAGAAAGAAATTATGAGAGTGTTAGTTAAGGGTTTTGGTGGCAGATGTATGCATGGATGGATGGATGGATGGATGGATGGATGGGCTTCGAATGGCTGAAGATTGGGTGTAACATAATAGTAACATAAGAGTAACACAATAACATGATTGTCAGACAATCCACTCGCTCTTATTTTAAAAGTCAAGTTGCTGCTGACCAGCTAGCTGCAGTTATTTCTGTCTCATGCTCCCCAGCTGCCTCGCTGTGCCAGTTGCTGCTGCGGTGGTCCCTGATATCATTCACCTGTCAGGGTTTCTGCCCACAAATTAACACCAAACCTGAGCTGACCCCTCTGTCAGGCCGGGAATTTATTTATGTATTTATTTTTAATTCAAAAGCTCCATCCAAAAGGAGTCATTTGGGGTGTTTTGGATATATCCAACTGGGAGGAGACCCCAGGGCAGACCCAGGACATGCTTGACAAATTATGTCTCATGACCAGCTTGGGAATACCTCGGTGCCCCACCCCCACCACCTCCCAGCCAAGCTGATGGAGGTTGCCAGAGAAAGGGAGGACTGGGAGTTTCTGCTTAAACTGTGGCTCCTGAGACCTGGACCCAGATTGCCTGTTGCCTGACTGCACCATAGGAAAAATTATCCAATATAAATGTTGTAAGCTGGTGATAAGGTTGGAGATGATATATCTTGTTTCGCTATCACGATACTGGCAGTTGTAAAGACCACAGTAATAGTTGATTGGGGGGTGGGGGTAAATTTGCCCAGTTAATTAATTAGAAAATTATTGAAGACCAATTTATGACCAATGTCTGGTTTGCCACATATCATATATCTCTATACTGTTGTGGTTTACTCTACAAAGATCCCTGGTTCAAGACAGGAGGAGATGTCAATCCTTTTCAGGCTCTGTCAGGAAGTCATAGTGTAAAATTAAATATGTGGATCTACCTGCTGTGATGACTCCTTGTGAACAAGAGAGCAGCTGAAAGTAGCTTGTATATGTCTGACAACATTGCCAAACATTAATCTTCAGTCGTTAGGCTTAGTGTTTAACTTTGACACTTACAGATGTTGTCATGATCCTGGGTATGTTGACCCAGCATTTTTGTTTTGAGCTTGACTTCTATTTATGTTATGAAGTGTTTTCTGGTTTTCTGCGCTATGGGTTATGTTCTTAGTTTTAGTTCATTTGTAGTTTAAGCCTTTCTTCTTTTTTGTTACCTTAGTCTTGCATATGGTTTAGTTATGTTTTGATTCCTTCTGTGTGCTGGCCGCCTCATGTGTCAAGTCTGCGTTTTTGTCTTCTCGTTTGTTCACTTCCTGCTTTACTTTGACAGTCTGCTATAACCTGTGTGTTGAGTTCTGTTTTGCTCCACTTGTGTCATTAGTGTCATTTTGTTCACCTGTGTTTCCCAGCTGTCTCCACTCCCCTCACTATCCCTTGTGTATTTAAGTCCTGAGTTTTCCCCTGTTTGTTGTTGTGTCCTTGGTTCCCTGCTGTGTGCCTTAGTTCTTGATTCATGCTCATGCCAAGTTAAAGCCACATCAAGTCAAAGTGGGTTGTAGTTTGTACCAATGGCTCCTGACCAGCCCTGCCTTTTGTTCAGCTCTAACTAATAAAGCTTAAATTTTAAATGTAGTTTTCACCTTTTATGTCCTGTATAGGGGTCTTTGCCTGCCACAGTGATGGTACCATAATAGGATGCCACCTGTGCAACAAGTCCAGTTGTGACATTCCCTCACTACTAAATATTCCACACTCAACTGTTAGTGACGTTATATCAAAGGCTGGCTGACACCATATTAAACCCCGTGTATTAAGAATGGAATGTCAGTCAAGTTCATATGCGTGTGAAGGCAGACGAGCAAATGCTTTTGGCAAAATAGTGTATTTTAGAGGAGGTTATAATATGGGCAGCACGTGGCCTGGTGGTTATCACTATTACCTAGCAGCTAGAAAGTCCTGGGTTTGATTCCACTAGCTAGCCCGGTCCTTCTGTGTGGAGTTTGCCCTCCCTCTGTCTGTGCAGATTTTCTATGCATGCTCCGGCTTTCTCCCTGAGTTCAAAGACATACAGTTAGTGGGGTTAGGTTGACTGGTGATTATAAATTGCTCATAGGTCTGAATGGTTGTCTGTCTCTCTGTGTTAGCCCTGTGACAGACTGGTGACCTGTCCAGGTGTATGACCCTGAATTGGATAAGTGGAATAAAATGGATGGATGGATGGGTACTAATGTTATTCACTTCCTTTACAGTGGTGGATTTACGACCAAGAGATCTGATCCAAACAGTTAAGCACAGCCTCAACTGTTCATAGAGAGCCTACGTCTTAAATATGTGTTGGAGAGATAAAACAGCAGCTGACCGAATTTGTCTATTCTCTGACATGTGAATGTCCTTCTGAACACTACTACAGCAATGACATTTCAATGGAATGACCATGGACTGTACATGCGCCTGCTCTCCTCTGTGTCCTTCAGAGCACAAATGTGCAATAAAGCAACAAAGTGCTTTATTAGATGTCCCCTGATAGATCTGGTCTGAGGCAGAATTCATGTCTCCAGTAGAACAGATAAGCTTTTGCTGCAACTCAAGAGGGAGGATCCAGCGGGTGTTTATCACTGTTTATCAAACATAACAGTGCAGGGTAATTTTACAGAATGAAAGTCAATGCAGTCACTACAGGCAATCATCTAAAGACACCCCTCACCTTTCCTCAAGCTACTCACTGGTACAATGTTTACAGTCCTGGGCTGCATGGTTTCAAGCTCTTCAGACGATAGAGGGAGTGGTTTTAAGCCATTTATGGAAAAAATTTCAGTGAACTTAAACTGAACCTGTTTATTCAATTGATTTCAATTCATTTTTATTTCTATAGCTCCAATTCACAACAAAAGTTGCCTCAAGGCATTTTATATTGCAAGGTAAAGACAATATTAGAGAGGAAACACCCAACAATCAGACAATCCCGGATGAGTAAAAGGAAGAAGACCTCTGGCGGATCCATGGAGGGGCAGCCGTCTGCTGCAACCTGATGGTGGATGAGAGGAACAAGAAGAGGAAAAAAAGAACAGTTGAGGGAGACGAATACAAAAGAAACTATGGGAGAAAGCAGAGAAACGTTAATGACATGCAGCAGTGGCATATAAACACATCAGGAGTGAAAAAGAGGTGAGTGGAGAAGAAATACTAGCACAACTAAGCAATAGTTCAGGGTCACCTGATCCAGCCCTAACAATAAGCTTGATCAAAAAGGAAAGCTTTAAGCCTAATCTTCAAAGTAGAGAGAGTGTCTGTGTCCAAACCAAACTGGGAGCTGGTTCCACAGGAGAGGAGCCTGGAATCTGAAGGCTCTGCCTCCCAGTCTACTTTTGGTAACATTGGAAACCACATAAAAGCCTGCACTCTAAGGGAAAAGTGCTCATATGGTGTCCTTAAGATGTGATGGGGCCTGTACATTCAAGATTTTGTATATAAGAAGCTCCAGACAGGCTTTTTTCTACCCCTCCTAGATCTTTATGATGCCAAAGAGAGGGGGCATCCTTATGGTCATTTGGCATACTTAAACACCACCCACCTGCTGTTCAAACCTGTTTGTGGGGGGTAGTCAACCAGAAGAAAGTTGGCTTAAAGGGAGCCAACCTGCCTTTTTAAGGGGCTGCAGAATAAGTAGAAAATTCATCATTTTGAGCTCAGAGTCATGCAAAAAGCCCCTTTAATTCCTTTAATTCTTTTTGAATCTAATATAATCTTTTCTCCTTCCATTTTTACAAAATTAAAATAAAGCCATTCTAAACACATATTTAAAATTGTAGGTCGACATAACAATGAGCCCAGCAACAGACAAATGATCGTCTCATCTTTGGGGAAGAAAGCAGTTCAGTGTATTTCTAAAAAAAATACTGCATGTAATTGCAGATTTTCCCACTTACTTTGGTGAAGCTAAATCCAAGTATGTAACGAATATTGTTATCAATTAATCTGCCAACTATTTTTAAATCGTCAAGATATATTTGAATTTTAGACTATTCAAAATGAGAAAACAGCCCGAATCACAATTTATTGCAGTCACAACACTGAAGATGTAATTTAGGTGATAGCAGTTGCATACGGCTGCAGTTGCTATTTTGAGTCTCAGTTGATCAGCTCATTATTTTTAAAAAGATTTATTTAGAAAGGAAATATGAAAAAAGATTCAGAGATTCCAAGAAAGTTTCTGCACTTTTACTTCACATCTTGTGCGACCAACATTAAACTGTCACATTCAGTTTCCAGCCACAGAAAACATAATTAATCTTCACTTTGGAGTAGATGGAAAAAGTCGTTTATTATTTACTTTTTGAAAAACAAATGAATTTTTGGGGCTGGGTTTTTTTGGGGGGGGGTCATTTTCTGGGCTTTAATCACAATCACAAGATAAAGCTGGAAGCAGATATTAAAATAAATAAATAAATAGCCTCTGTCAATCAATTACCAAATTAAAACGAGAACAGAGGGCTTAAAACATGACAGTTGTATGCTTAAAATATTTAACTGAAAATTAATCAGACCAAGTTTTTTTTTTTCCTGGAAACCCACATCTGCACTCTTCACAGTCAGAGCTGGTTTGTATCTCTGACCTAAAAGATGATGGGGATAAGAGGCTTGGTACTTTTTATGTTTCTAATTTTAAGTGAGGCAAAACAGGGAGGGAGAAAGGCAGCAAACCAGCCCTTGATTTATATTCAAATGAGAAGTATACAGGGGAAATTGGATTTCTCTTTCATTTCGGAGAATGAATTTCCTGGTGGCAGATCGTATTGTATCATCTGGTGGCGTTAATATCCAGCTCTAAGCGTCAGTAGCTACTCTTATAAAGACTCGGAGGAACTTTTACACCTCCTCGCTGCATAAATGCAATGACAATTTTCATTTCTGTTCCAATGTTCAAACAATACCCCCTCGGCCATTTAAGACATTTCTACCCATTTTAATTTACACATGAAAGGCGATAACATATCAAAGGAGTGCTACTTTAAATTCAACAGAAAAGTTGTCTCTGCCTTATGTACCATATGTCAGCGAACTGTGCTAATTCTGCACCTCAAAGCAATCCAGCTGGAGGAGGATCCTTTTGTAGGTGTAATTGAGTTTGGGGTGTTTAAACACTGATGAAAAATTCAACAACATACACAACAACTCTAATCACACTGAACTGGCTCAAGGGGGAAAAAAAAAAAAGACCACCAATGAAGCCAGAGAGGAGCCACTCGCCATTAGCCGCAAGCCTTTTCTGAGGCAGCATCCTTTAATCATTAATTCTGATTTGGTCTTTAAGTTTGGTACGCGCATGTTGTAAACCCCAGAGGGAACCATCAGGCTTCTGTAATGTTGTCTACCCAAGTACACACTAAAGAAGCTGGAAGTTGATACCAGAGCGCCCTACGTAGCTTTGAGGAATGGCCAAGGGTGCCGACATGTATGTTCCTTTACATTTTTCGTGTTTTAATAGCACAGATATTAATAATTTACATGACTTTATGCATATTCATTTCACACAAAACACAGCAAGTTGACAGCCATGGTAAAACACAGGTGCCCCAGGAACAGTGGTGGGAAATTTTTTTTAGGATGCACTTAAAGAGAATGTATTAGGCTCATTTCCATTTCCAGTCCTTGATTTTATTCTTGGAGTCTACTAGAGTAGTTTTTCATGATTTATAGTTCAAAATCATTTCTATTTATGTTATAACGGGCCTTGGTGTAACCTCTGAGTTTTCACTATCTGAAATAAGTCATTTTAGTTCCTCTGAACTCAGATTGGCTGCACCTCATAAACAGAAGGTTTTAACAGCAGGTGGGTGGGGCTTCTGGGCTCACAGCCAGAGCTGCTTGCCTGAGATGACCACTCACTCATTGACATCATACGGGTCTAGCAGTAGGAAAAACTGTCTGAACCCAAATGTTTAGCGTAGCCTCAATTCTGAGCTTTTGGCTTACAGGGATTACTTGCAAATGCATTTACCTCATTATTTGTTTTGGGGTCTTTTAATGTGAGTACTACCATTGTAATAGTATACAATACACTCACTGGTATACCTTGCAAGTTTCTGGTTGGACCCTTTCTTGCCTTCAGAACTGCCTTAATTCTTAAAGACATTGGAAACATTCCTCAGTTGCTGCAGATTTGTCAGCTAAACATCCATGATGTCACTCTCCTGTTCCACCACATCCCAAAGGTTCTCTGCTGGATTGAGATCTGGTGACTGCAGAAACTATATGAGCACAGTGAACTCACTGCCGTGTTCAAGAAACCAGTTTGAGATGAAGGGTTTTTTTTTTTTTCTTCACATTGTCCTGCTGGAAGCAGCCATCAGAAGATTCAGTTCAATTTTATTTATACAGTGCCAAATCACAACAACAGCTACCTGAAAGTGCTTTGTAATGTAAGGTAAATACACTGCAATAATACAGAGCAAACCCCAACAGTTAGGTGACCCCCCCCCCCCCACATGAGTAAGCACTCATGGGAAGGAAAAAACCACGACATATGCAGCGACCAGCTGGGGGTGACGGGAGGGAGACAGGACAAAAGAAACGCTGTGGAAGAGAGCCAGAGATTAATGATATCTAATGATTAAATGCAGAGTGGTGTATAAACAGAGAGAGTGAAAAATGCACTCAGGGCATGATTGGAAGCCCCCAGCAGCATGGGGTGATCCATCCCTAACTATAAGCTTTTTCAAATATGGGTACACTGTGGTCAGAAAGGCATGGACATGGTCAGCAACAATATCAGCTACTTTCTGGCATTTAAATGACGCTCAGCTGGTACCAAAGTGCCCAAAGTGTGCCAAGAAAATATTCACACCACCACAAGCCTGAACCATTGATACAAGGTAGGACGGATCCATGCTTTCATACACCCATTTCTGACCCTATCAACTGAATGTCGCAGCAGAAATTGAGGCTCATCAAAACAGGCAATGTTTTTTCCAGTCTTCTATTTTGGTGAACCCACATGAATTGTAGTCTCAGTTTCCTGTTCTTAGTCAACAGGAGTGACACCCACTGCGGTCTTCTGCCGCTGCAGCTCATCTGCTTAAAGCTTTGATGCATTGTGCACTCAGAGATGCTCTTCTGCACGCCTTGGTTGTAATGAGAGTTTATTCAGTTACTGTTTCCTTCCTAGAAGCTTGATGCAGTCTGGCCATTCTCCTCTGACCTCTGTCATCAGCAGGGTATTTCCATCCAGAGAACTGCGGCTCACTGGATATTTTCTCTTTTTCAGATCCTTCTCTGTAAACCGTAGTGTGGTTGTGTGGGGATATCCCAGTAGATCTGACACCAACAACCACACCACGTTCAAACCACCTTTCTTCCCCGTTCTGATGCTCAGTTTGAACTTCGGGTTGTCTTGATTAAAATTTTCTGTTTATGAGCATACGAACAGGTGTACCTAATAAAGTGTCTGATGAGTGTACACGACAGAAACAAAATCCTTTTTTTTTTTTTTAAACTATTTTGTTTTCTCTCCCTCAGAGAAATGTAAACAGGAAACACTCACCCAGCAGCTTTGGTCAAAATTGAAACCATCAAAAACCTCCAAAGGAGCAAGTTATTGGAAACTATTATTAATTCTGTGAGTTTGTATGCATGGAGGCAATAATATTCTGCCTGCTGCTTGATCATGCAGGATCATGATTGTCATTTATTAAATGATTTTAAAAAAAAAAGTTGTGAAAACCAGAATCCCAGAGTGGTGTTTTTAAATGCTTCATGTGTTTCATTAGCACTCTTCGGTATAGTCAATTTATTTTCATACACAACAAACAGATGCAAAATGATTTTTTTTTCCTGTGAGAGCTTAGAACAATATTAAAACAGAAATGATTAATCATCAAGATAATTCCACACTCCCTTTTAAAAATTAATTGATTCAACTGATGTTATAGTCCTAAAGTAATACAAATGTTGGTTGGGGTAAATAAGTCAAAGAAACACTGGTGCGTGTCAGCTGCCAGCTCAGTCTGACAGAAGCTGAGTTAGTCAAAAAAAGAAAAAAACCTGCACACTGAGGGAAACTAAGCTTTAAGCTTTACTTGCAGGTTTTAGTTAACTTCTAGGCAGTTCTTAGACATTGGCATCTATCAGTGTTAAACAGTATAACACATAAATCAGTGTTATCACATCCGTAAGGTGGATTACATTTTTTTTTCTTTTAATAAAGGTTTGTAACCACTTTCTGAAGGCAGGGTTTGTTTGTTTTTTTTTGTTAAAGAGGGTGCTAGATGTAAATTCACATGCAATAGTTGTCTGAAGGTGCTTTATATTGTAAGGTTAAGACTCTACAATATTAGAGATAACCCCAAAAGAATTGGATGATCCCATATGAGTAAGCAGCTGGTGACAGTGGGGAGGACGAACTCCCTTTTAACAGGAAGAGACCTCCAGCAGAGGCACACTTGGGGAGGGTCAGTCATCTGACGTGGCCTGTTGGGGGTTGAGGTGAAACAGAAAAAAAAAAGAGAAAAAAAGAGGAGCACAGAAACAACAAACATGGCAAAACACGGACTATGGGAGAGCGGGGACAAAAGTTAATGGCATGCAGTACTGGCATATAAACGCATGAGGCGGTAAACGACCAAACGAGTTAAGGGTTAATGGAAATTAAAACAGGTGGCCTAATAGGAGTTCAGCCTCTTTAATTAATTATTTAGTTTTACAGTGGCAGGTTTGGTTCCGACAACAGTGAGCATATACAAGCCAACAACCATTAATTGTTCTAATATCATCACTCAAACAGCTGTTTATGGACAATGAAGAAACCCCCGCCTGTGTTGTGTGCACCACTATGTGCTATGTGTTGTACATGCACCCTCTAGTGGACTAACGTGCTCTCACTGAAATTGCTGCAAAGTGTTGGCTCACCCTAAAGCCAGTTTCTCGCTTTAGTTTTACTGGCATTTATACACACACACACACACACACACACACACACACACACACACACACAACACAAAATTATAAACAAAGGTCAACAATGCATCTGCAAGAAAAAAAAAGATGTTTCTTTTCTGCCTAAGAAAATAAATTGCTGACAGCATGCTACACGGACACTTCTTCTGGACAGCTTTTTTTTTCTTTCCTTTTTTACATAGAGGCAGTAAACATGTCAGAGACCACATTTAATCTCAAATCTATCCCCTGTAAGGGAACAAGAACATGAGAACTACTCAACAGATGAAGCCGTCACATCAATGGCCAAAAATATGACAAACTATTAAACTTCCACTTATTATTAATGGGTCAGTGTGTGAACCTTTGGTGTGTGACCATCTCTGTGACAAGCGGACCAACATACAAATTTAATGCTGAGTTTTAGTGTAGTGATCTAAAACAGAAGTCTCTGAGTTCAAAATGTTTTGTGTCCATCTCCGTAGTCTCCTTAAAAAACCTGAGCTATCACTATCTATGTGCAGTCCAAAGTTTCCATTTTTCATATTTCTGCTTGTAAACAGGCTTGTTACAACAACTCAAGCAATTTCGTCCCACACACAACTTCTGATTTTCCTTCCGCTGCACACTGTGTTCATGCTCATTATGTTACACGTTTACAATAATACTTATTTTTCTATACATCCCAAAATGAATCATCAGTTCTGTAAAGAACGCATACAAGCTCTTCTGGGATAGGATATGATGAGAAAGCAACTGAAACATCATGACGTATTTGTAATGTGAGGTGCAAGATCCAAAAATTAACATATCACAAATTCTGCAGCAGCTGGCGAGTGTTGGGAGGCATCCACAAATCTCCGGAGCAGCAGTTTTACATGTTTTTATATTGCTCAAAATTCATATTAGAGTCTTTAAACCCTACAAAACATCTGCAGTTTAAGAGCATATGGAGATCATTTTGAATACAACATAAAAGTGGTACGGAGCTCAACGACTGCCGGTTTAATTCCCTTCAGCCAGGCGTATGAATGCAGCCCTGAAGGTTATTGATCTGGACAGCTTGCAGATGTGAAAATGTATCTGTTGAGCTATTGATTACTGGCATGTGTGTTCAGAAAACTGTCTTGCAATAAATAAAAGAATTTAAAAAAAAAAAATTGTTTTTGACTCGGAGAATGAACCTAAGCGGCCCCGGTCGTACACAGCCGAGCACCAACAAATCCAGCTACAGGCTTTCTGTAAATGTTCCAAGTCTCAGATCTTCTACAGCTGGATAAACCTGCCGTTCCTCCTGGACTCAGAGCTGTATGGAGACTCTGGTAGGAAGCAGCTGTGTTTATTTTCAAGCGGCTATTTACTTGCAGATTCCCCATCAGGCCTCATGCTGAAAGGTTCCAGGCGCTCGCTCTCAGGCAGCATGTTGTTGAGACGCTCCATCAGCGGCACCGTCTGGTCAATGCCCATCTGGATGCGTCTCAGGATCATGGACATCTCGTTGACCTTCTGGATCTGCTCGGCATACTTGGCGTACCGTTTCTGGCGTTCCTGCATTATGCTGAACAAAGTTTCCACCGATGAGTCCATCTGCAAGGAAAAGAGGAAACATCTTATATGGGGAAAAAAAGTGGTCTTGCACCTTGGTCTCTACATGGCTGCAAATGAAATTAGTCTTATCTGCAATTTATTTGTTCTGTCATGCGACAGTACAACTCTGTACTGTCAACTTCAATTTACAGTGCAGCAGCAATGAAATCCTCACATCTGACAAGCTGAAAGAAAAGGATGGGTATTCTTACTAATTTTAAATATTAACAGAACTGTGGGTTTTCTCTCATTTCATCATGCTTTCATCAAAATCAAAGCATGATGGGTTGGCAGCTGATCTCTCACTAGCTTTGTGTTTCATTCCAGCAAGTCAGAGAATGGAGCGCAGTCAATGGTTTTGGTCAAATAGTCAATAAAATTCAATTCAATTTTTCAATTCAATTTTATTTATATAGCGCCAAATCACAACGAACAGTCGCCTCAAGGCGCTTTGTGCTGTGGGTAAAGACCCTACAATAACACAGAGAAAACCCAACAGTCAGAATGACCCCCTATGAGCAAGCACTTGGCGACGGTGGGAAAGAAAAACTCCCTTTAAACAGGAAGAAACTTCCAGCAGAACCAGGCTCAGGCAGGGGCAGTCATCTACGTGTTAGAGCCTTCTGTTTCACACACTCCACACCTACCATTTAGT
>JAMQGT020014429.1:0-220756 GCA_024447675.2 Pterophyllum scalare
AAAGAAAATCAAAGGCTGTATAAAATGATCCTTGAGGAGTTTTGTGACAGAGTATTAATGCCTGCTAACCGATTGCTTTGGTTTGTCCAGTAAAACTGTTTTTAATTTCATAAATGATTTTAAATAGGGAGAGATGCTGAAGTATCAGAATGCAGCTCGTAGTGAGCGTCCCACCATCGTTAAACCATCCAGAACATTCGGTGGTTGATCCCTGTGGGAAGAATCCCTGTTGGAGCTGCTGCGTGACTGCGGAAGAGCGTCCCACGATTCCCACGATTCCCTGTAATGAAGAACAGAGTTCAGGACGTTTGGATGACGACGTGGAACTAAGATTCCCGTTAAATGATAAATCTGTAATGAGGTCACGTTACAGACCTGCGATTCCAGGACATTTTTCAGAACACGGAACAAAAATAATTCAGCATTTGGAAGTTTTGGATGGCTTATGTGTTACACCCACGACAGGTCAGTTGCAAACAAATAAGACTTTCTCTTCAATGTTTCTCTTTAAAAGTGAATCTTTAGTTCATAATGCTTAATTCAGAAGTAAAAAAGTCAAGTCGCTTCCCAATCTGAACAATATATCCAGGGGCCACTTCACTACGAATCAATCAGAACACACTAGGAAAACAAACCCCTTCAATAGTCTTTTAAATCTAATTAGAATCACTGCAACCCATAAGACAAATGTACACATGCGTGCAAAAAGACTTGGCACTAAAACTGTCAGTATGGAAACGGACCAAAGGAAAAGCCAAGTTTTGATTGGAATAGAATGCAAAATGAAAACAAGACCAAAACTAAAAACAGAAAAACTTCTTTTTTGCCCGCACCAGCTCACTTGCCGGGGTGGACTAGACAAATGAATACCTTAACAAAACGAAACAAATTAAATTTATTAAATTAAAATAAATTAAACAATATGTAAACACACAATTTCACAGACACTCCTGTAGAAAAATAAAACTTAAAAGCTACCATTCTTCACGTCCAAAGTGATTCCACTCACATGGAGTGAGGTGTGCACTTGCCTCACTCCACTGGCCTGATCCCACTCACAAAACACACCCGTTCCTACTTGCAGTTGATTGTATACATACACACCTGGAAACACTAATTAAAGGCACCGCCCCTTCTTCCCTCCAATAGCAACTGCCACATATGTAAGCAAGTAAACATTTCTCCTTTTTTCTCTTTTCCTTTTAAGCATCATAGCAATAACAGGAGAGTTACCACAGAAACAGCAAAGAAACTAAAGGTGAGTTAAAGCTAATAATTCTGCTTTAAGGAGGAAAAAGATTCTAAATCTAGTTTAATTCAATTTTATTTATATAGCACCAAATCACAACAGTATCCTCAAGGTGCCATATATTGTAAAAACCCTCCAATAATAATACCTGTGTTCCTGTCCATCAGTGGCTTTAAAGGGATTTAAGATCCATTTGTTTCATTGGGAGAAGCTCAACACTAGAGCCTTGTTTTCAGTGTGAGAGCAGATCAGCTGTTCGATTAACTACTGATGAGGATAAAGGCTGAAAGTGTTCAGTGAGAGCAGTTCGTGAAGTTGTAGTAATGAACAGTCCGGACAGAGCTCTTTAGCGGAGGTGTGTGGCTCTTAAAAGAGCCGTTTGTGTCTCGGTTGCTGAGAGAGACTTTATAGACTTTCAGACTTTCAATTTCATTGATATAGCACCAAATTACACCGGTCACCTTAAGGTGCTTTATAGTGTAAGAAACCTCGTAGTGGTAATAACATATATTCCTGTCCATCAGTGGCTTTAATAGATAGCTTTATTGCCACTGAGCATTCAGTGAAGTTTCCATTGCAGCTACTGTTTAAAAGACATATATACACACACTATACAGAAACAATAGTAAAATACACAATAAGTTAAAGTTAGAATAAAGAGCCATTTGTTTCATTGGGAGAAGGAGCTCAATACTGAGAGCGGACCAGCTGTTAGATGAACCACGTCTGTTAATACTGCTGAGCAGGAACTCAGACAGAAACCTGGCCATGAGGCTGAAAGTGTTCAGTGAGAGCAGTTTGTGAAGTTCTAGTAATGAACAGTCCGGACAGAGCTCTTTAGCGGAGGTGTGTGGCTCTTAAAAGAGCCGTTTGTGTCTCGGTTGCTGAGAGAGACTTTAGCCGCCGAAGCCGTACAGAGTGCGGCCCTGCCTCTTCAGAGCGTACACCACGTCCATGGCGGTCACGGTCTTCCTCTTGGCGTGCTCGGTGTACGTGACGGCGTCACGGATCACGTTCTCCAGGAACACCTTCAGCACACCGCGGGTCTCCTCGTAGATCAGACCGGAGATACGCTTCACTCCGCCACGGCGAGCCAGACGGCGGATGGCGGGCTTGGTGATGCCCTGGATGTTATCACGGAGAACTTTACGGTGACGCTTGGCGCCTCCTTTCCCCAGACCCTTGCCTCCTTTGCCCCTTCCACTCATCGTTACAGTTTCTTCCTTGAACGCTCAAAGTCGAATGAAAGTCACGCTGCAGGGTCTGTGTAGTTATGGTTGCTCTGCGGACGTGATAGGGAACAGGCGGTGTGAGAGTCGCTGGGCGGATCGACGCTCAGTGGCTCCGCCCACTCTTTTCTGGCCTAAATATGGAACCTACTGATTAGTTTTTAATCATAGATGATGTTCAGCACCCATCAAAGCCCCTTCAAGAAGTCTGCATTTTTATTTACAATAAAAAGGAGCTCTTCAGTGTGGGATATGCGGAGAACGCGAAAATGTCAGATACTTAAAGACTGCTGCAGAAATCTGCACAGAATCTCTGATTTTATGGCAGAACGTTTTAACAAACTGCATTATCAACATTTTTGCCAAAATGCTCCGTAATTCAACATATCTCAAAGTTCATTCTGACTAGTCAGAATGTTAATCTAAGATATCTTACATAGAAAAGCCGTCTAATTCAAGATATCTGTAATTCATTTGGAGATATCTTAAATGGCATTTTGACAAGTCAAAATTGCAATTCTAGATATCGCTAATTTAATTTTGCCTAGTCATTATTTCCTTTCAAGATATGTAGAATTTAATTTGCACTAGTCAAAACTGTTTATTGCCTATCTAAAAATACATTTAAGATATCTTGAAATATGGTGTAATTTAAGATATCTTAGATTAGAATTATGACTAGTCAGAATAAAAAACAAGATATCTCGAATTAACTTTCTGACTAGTCATAATTTAATTGTAGATATCTGAAATGTGTTTCAGATAATCAGTAATTCATTGTAGATATCTTGAATTGAAGCCGCCATTCAACTCACTCGTAAATCTGACGTCAGTTGGACTAATCAGAATGTAATTAGAGATATGTGAAATTACTAATACGTCTAGTCATAAATGAACTTCACATATGTGGAACGTGAGTGTGGTGAATCGGATGTGATGTTAGAACGGCCTGCCATAGGAGGCCTGCAGGTCTGCGTCACTGTTTCACAGAGCAGCGTCATCAAGCTGTGGCACTAACCAAATTAGACAGCAGGTGTCGCCAGAGTGTGGCTTTTTGTTCACTCCACAATTCTGTTTGGTAAATATGAAGAAATAAAAAGAAATCCCAGCAGGTGAGGTCAGTGTAGGGTTTATGTTCTAGATATGAAACCCACATGTGAGTAAAGGGACCGCCATCATTGTCATCATTACACAGTAGGCTGGAAAGAAAAGGCAGCGCTTGTTTGTAGAGAATTTGTTTGCACTGCTGCTGTGAGTGAGTCAGCAAAGACGTGAATGAAGTTCATACATACAAACAGTTGTGATGATGTGCAGTGCTGCAGAGTTTAGTGGTTTGTGCTGTGATCAGTCCCTCTGCTACACTGTGGCTAACAAATGTATTGCTGAAACATCCGTGGCGCATGCTCAGTGGACCAGAGTTTGGATTAAAGCCACACTAGGTAAAGTCATGCGTGCAAATCAGACTGGGAAAGTGCCCTTAAAAGGAGGTGTGTGGCTCTGAAAAGAGCCGTTGTGTTGCTGCTTGAGAGCAGACGGGTTTACTTGGAGCTGGTGTACTTGGTGACGGCCTTGGTGCCCTCGGACACGGCGTGCTTGGCCAGCTCACCGGGCAGCAGGAGGCGCACGGCGGTCTGAATCTCCCTCGACGTGATGGTCGAGCGCTTGTTGTAGTGAGCCAGGCGGGACGCCTCACCGGCGATGCGCTCGAAGATGTCGTTGACGAACGAGTTCATGATGCTCATGGCCTTGGAAGAGATGCCGGTGTCGGGGTGCACCTGCTTCAGCACCTTGTACACGTAGATGGCGTAGCTCTCCTTCCTGGTCTTTCTCTTCTTCTTGCCGCCCTTGCCGGCGGTCTTAGTCACGGCTTTCTTCGAGCCCTTCTTGGGCGCTGACTTGGCGGGTTCAGGCATTTTGTTTCTTCACTACTTCACAGCAGAGAATGAGCTCTGGTGATGACAGAGCAGCTCCTCTTATTCTGCCTCCATGCAAATCAGGCTGTGCTGATCCCCGCCCGTCATTGGTCGAGCTTTTATGCGTGTTAGACAAGGAGGGCTGTGCTGGATCAACACAGAAGGAAAAAAGGAAAGCTGGAAATCCCCCACAGCGCCTGGTCTTTGTTTCACTGCGCCTCATTTAATCTGTAAAAAGTGGCGCCCTGCCATAAATACTTTATTCTAAGCATTTGTAAAAATTTACAGTTTTTAAATATATATAAAACTTCTTTCAAGGCTCATAACACTGACCGGGCAGTTCATTTCTGGGTTTTTTAGGTTCTGGTTTTAGTCTTGTTTTTTTATCCCTTCATTACAAATCCTGAACAACAGCACACGTTCACCAGCAACAGAAACTTAATTATTATTTAAAACCCTTTCATTTCAGCTATTACTGCTATCTAATCTAAAATCTTACTGAAACAATTTTCCTGCATGCTAACAGGATGAGTAATATCAGTTAACCATCCGGCCCTGTCACGGCCTTACAAATGAATGGCAGTATTCATTCTTGTGATCTATACTGAATAAAATAGAGTCAAAAGTTTGGGCACACATTCATATGAGCGAGTGAGTCCAAACTTTTGACTGCACTGCCTGCCATAGCAAAATCTTGTTTACCAGACATAAATATAAATATCCCATTCAACAATAAAACATGAAGAGATGGCACATTATTGATTCCTCGTAGTGTGACATGTCTTTCATATGGCTCATTCTTCAGATTGAAGAATAAGACTTCTTTTCTTCAAAGATTTTTAGAATTGAATTTTTGTGTCTGTTGCAACTCTGCTGATGTTGTTTATGGTTTATATATTTATATGTAATGACTCAGGCTGAAATGTGTCCACTATAACCAGTGCAAACATCTGGGATGAAGAGACGAGTCTGGACCTCAGTTTTCAAGCTGTACTGCAGCGCAGCATCAAAAACTCATTAGCAACGCTCCAATCACAGCAGAGACTCACACAGGAGCAACACTTCAGTGCAAACTAATTAGCCAAAATCTCTGAAACAGAGAATGAGATCTAGAGAGCTCAAACTTTCAGGCATTAATCAAAATGATGAAATCAGCTTCACAGATACACACACACACACACACACTGAAGTTGAACACAAGCCACAGCAGTACAAACAGGTTCAGTGTGTGTTTAGTATTTTAACTCTGATCATTTTTTATTTTCTGTCTCCTGCACGTTTCCTTTGATGGTCCAGTGCAGCCTCTTTGCAACGCAGTAGTGAGCACGTCAGTCACATCATTACAGTCCAACTGAAGCTCTGTGGGCAGACTGTCAGGTACACGACTTTTACCCACATTTAACTGCTAGCATCAATCACGTCTAATTTCACCAAGTAGGTGGTGAAGCTACACAAGCTGCTCGCTGGGAAGAAAAAAAAAAACTTTTTAGAAATTAGCACTTACACTGCTTTAATTTTTAATAACCTGGACAAATTTTTAAAGCCATCAGAGTATAAAACAAATTATTTTCTTCTGCAGCTCATCCATTTGTCTGCCATTTTACACACATCTATTTTAAAATTTAATTTGCTCTTTAACCATCTTTACACTTCTCCCAGAACTTAAACTTAGTTTATTAGTAAGCTTATTAAGTTCTTGGTAGTTTCAAATCTGTGTTCAGTTTCCACCTGCCCTTCTCTGTTCTACTGAGATTGTTTCAGCATCAAAGTCAAAGGTCAGAAGCTCTCTGTGGTGGGTGTGCCTCAGCTGCGGACGTAATAGAAAAAACAGTCTACTCTAATTTGTTGGGTGGAGCCAAAGTCAGAGGTCTGCCAAAGAGGATCATGGATCTTTGGATTGTTTGACAGTACAGTCTGTTTACAGCACTTAAAATGTGACCATTTTCTTTTTAAGTAAAATCTAAAGCATGTTCTACAGATATAAAAACTTGAATTTACAGCATTTTGCAACTATAATTATAAAGTTTATCATTTACTTACAAAAGAAATATCAATTCTTCCTCCAAATGTTTTAACTCAACATATCCTTAGCCCTTAATGAAATGATGGGGTGACCCAAAATTTCTCAGATGTTCAGCTTTTATTAAAAAAAAAAAAAAAAAACACCACCACTGATCAAGGTGGTCATTGTGTTTTGTTTGATCTTGGAGATGCAGGCAAGTCAAAGTTCAGAAAGTATTGGGATCACTCAGGAGTACAAAACAAGTTTTAACTGTGATTTGTAGGTGAGACGAAGGTTGAAAATTCTCAATGTGAAGATTTCTAACAGCAATGGTATGAGTGCTTGCTGTCAATGTGACACTTATCAATATTGTTATTTCTCAGTGTATACCTACTGGCTTGAGGAAAGTGCCCTTTGTGGATTGTGGTGGCTCTTAAAAGAGCCGTTGAGTTTGTTAACTGTGGCAGCAGTGAGCTTACTTCTTCTTGGCTGCGGTCTTCTTAGCTTTGGGTTTTGCTGCCTTCTTTGCTGGGGCCTTCTTGGCAGCAGGGGCCTTTTTAACCACCTTCTTGGGGCTCTTGGCAACCCTTCTTGGGGCTCTTGGCTACTTTCTTGGTGGGCTTCTTGGCCGCTGCGGGCTTTTTGGCCTTCTTCGGAGACTTCTTGGCGGCTGCTGGCTTCTTTGCTGGTTTAGCCTTTTTAGCCGCTACTGGTTTCTTGGCGGCGGGTTTTTTTGCCTTAGGAGCGGCTTTCTTTGCTGGCTTCTTGACCTTAGGCTCGACAGCTTTCTTGCCTAGCTTGAAAGAACCGGAAGCGCCGATGCCCTTGAGCTGGACTAAAGTGCCCTTGGATACCAGGCTTTTGATGGCGATCTTCACGCGGGCATTGTTCTTCTCCACATCGTAACCTCCAGCAGCCAGAGACTTCTTGAGAGCTGCGAGCGAAACGCCTTTGCGCTCCTTCGACGCAGTTACGACTTTGACAATGAGATCACTAACGCTGGGGCCGGTCTTCTTTGCCTTTGTGGACTTTTTCTTTGCTGGTTTTGCCGGAGCGGCGGCTGGAGCAGGCGCTACTTCTGCCATTTTTCCTTCTTGTCAGTTCTCCGCGGCTTTCGTGATCCAACTGGAGTGAGAGCGGCGAGGTGTGGAGAGTCGCAGCAGGACTCTGCCTTTCAATACAACATGAGAACCGTGGAGAGTCAACCCGGCGCGCCGCTGCCCGCTGCAGCCTGAGCGCCTTCTTTGTGTTTTCTCTTCCAGATAAACGCGTGATAAAATAAATGCGGGGCAATGCTGCGGGCTGACAGCAGACCATCCGACAAGCGGACATTTGTGTCTTCATATTTAGCTCATGTTGAGCTCTGCTACTTTCCCCAGTTTGTCCCTGAAGCCCCGAAACCTCAGCGACTCACAGCGGAGCTCGGCGGCTTCTCCCCTTCTTTTACCTACTAAAAGGATTTTAGAAGCAGCAAAGTTGCACTAAAATCATTTTTCTTGTTGAGCCACATGTTCGTTCACACACTCAAAGTGAAAACATCCACCTGCTGACGGTCAGTTTGGAATAAAGCGGAGATAATGTGGCCGCAGCAAACACACTGATGAAGGAGGAGGCATGTGGCAGCTAGACTTCCAACCGAAGCTTCTCGCTTTAAAAGTTTGTCTTGCTGAGGGTTTTTAACACTAATAAATATTAATACTGGACATTACAGTTGATTTATACAATTTCTTTTTATTACCAAGAGCCCTGTTTGAGTCCATGATTTAAAAGCACGGATTAGCCTATCGGAAGCTGTGACGGTTCAGACTGGTCAGACCGGTTTGTGGGGGCTCTTCTAACGTTCTCCTTCAGTGTTTGTTGTTTTCTCTGCCTGTGGATGGAAATGTGTGGAGAGAGAAAATTAAAGAAACGCTGATAAATAAGTGCCAGCTATGGAGCAGGTCAGTCCCTGTTGAGTTGTTCTGGCTTCTGTCCAGTTTCACTGCTTTTATGAATGCTTGACCTTGACGATAAGCATGTGAAAACTTGAAGTCCTGGATCCTAGAAAGCTCAGATAAATATTTTGTGTCTAGTTCGGCACCAGTTTTGTGTTTGTGCTCTCGTTCCTGGAGGGTTTCTAAAGGTGCGCCTCCACCTGCCTTCAGGACTGCGTTCATAACTTAGATCATATTAATCCCAGATGATGACAGTGTGAGAGGTGTTGCTTTATACCTGCTATTAGTGGAAGTGACTGTGGTGTTTATATTTTATTTTCTGATATTTGGGATTTAAAAGTGAAAATCATGTTAATATATAATATCCCAAAGACAACATAACTATTGTTTTTCTATTCAGTTTTTCCAGGGTCGTTGTTATAGATCCTCTCTGAGATTACTTGAATCGTGTACTTTGGTGAAGTATTTTCTATGAGCTATTTTATTGTTTTTAATCTATGTCTCTCATTGTGATATATTTTGTATTCATCTAGCAATGATAATTTTATTAAAGCAAAAAGATGAAGTAAAACTAAATGTCTAGCCTGGTTTTTTTCTGGCTGTTAAAAAGGCCTGAATGGCTCAGATAAATTATTCATCAGAGGATGTTCTTTACACTCAAACATGGTACAAAGATTACACATTTGTACTTCTAGAAGGAAGTCGAGGCAGTCAGTGGCCATCCTGAAACCAGTTATTGTGAACCATTATCTAAATTAACTTTAATCTCAAAGGTCAGTGGGATTAAAAAAACGACGTATTTATAGGATATCAGTCAAATCCGATAGAAATAACTTAGAAACAGTGCTGAACCCAAAATAAGGTTCTGATAGTTGTGTCCTCTGATATTTAAAGTGAAATAAATGTACAGAGGTGCACAACACAACACAGTGTGGCCTTCAGGAGATTTAGGTATAGGAGGAAACTGTGCTTTGAATTTATACCACTAATGTGATCGAGTGGACCCAGGCCAGAATAAAAACACCTTTGCTTTTATTTTTTTCCTTTTCTTTAAAACAATATTTCCATCACCAGAAAATTACTGCCTGCCCCCTTCCCTCCCTGCACACCCCCAGATTCAGCGCACTGAGGTCATTGACTCTGGAACAGCTTTTGTAACAGGACAATAACCCTAATCAATGCAAGTATCTGACATGATCAGCTCCCATTTTTGTTCATACACACACACACACACACGCTGTGTAGATACTTGTGACCACCTTTCTTTTAGCACAAATATGGAACAAATTTATGTGTTGCCAATATTCCTCCATAGATGGTTTGTACCTCTTCATTTTCCCCACCTAGAAGCTTGATATATGGCAGGTACACCACTTTGTTGCTTTCATTCAGTTGTATTTATTGATATAGTATGTCTAGTGCCACTAGGTTATGTCAGTACAGCTTAACACAGAATAAAATAAATCATAATGAATACATTTAAAATGACAACCAGTTATGCAGGGGCAGTGTAGCCTTTGTTATACAGTTTTTAGTGCCTCAATCAGCAACAAGAATTTGACAACCACTACTAGGATATCTGCTCCTGAGAAGAGGTGTGTGGCTCTGAAAAGAGCCGTTGTGTTGCTGCTTGAGAGCAGACAGGTTTACTTGGAGCTGGTGTACTTGGTGACGGCCTTGGTGCCCTCGGACACGGCGTGCTTGGCCAGCTCACCGGGAAGCAGGAGGCGCACGGCGGTCTGGATCTCCCTGGACGTGATGGTCGAGCGCTTGTTGTAGTGAGCCAGGCGGGACGCCTCACCGGCGATGCGCTCGAAGATGTCGTTGACGAACGAGTTCATGATACTCATGGCCTTGGAAGAGATACCGGTGTCGGGGTGCACCTGCTTCAGCACCTTGTACACGTAGATGGCGTAGCTCTCCTTCCTGGTCTTTCTCTTCTTCTTGCCGCCCTTGCCGGCGGTCTTTGTCACGGCTTTCTTCGAGCCCTTCTTGGGCGCTGACTTGGCGGGTTCAGGCATTTTGTTTCTCCACAGCAGAGAGTAACCGTGATTGCTACTAGAGTGGCTCCTCTTATTCTCCCTGCATGCAAATCAGGCTGTGCTGATCCCCGCCTATCATTGGTCGAGCCGTTGCTCTCACCGTTTTCAGTGTAAGTCGCTACTGCGCAGTCTCACAATGGAAAGAAACAAACGCTCCAACGGCGCCTCTGCTTTATGTAACTTGCACAGTGTGGCTCAGTGTTTGTGAGATCACCTTCAGAAAGCAGATTTCGCGACAGCTACGCAGTGTTTACGGGGAACAGAGAGCGCATTTGGGACATGTGAGAATTTAAAGAATTTGTGCTCCTTCATTGTTTTTTTTTTCACTGATGCTTCAAATCAAATTCCCCTGTTCCCAGATTCATTTAGTCATTTTATACATTTAGAATTTATTGATATGGTTCCTGAAATCAAACTGAAAACGTTTAGCTTTAAATCTTTCCAGTCTTTGTTATGCATTCTATTAAAATTATAGTCCTAACCTCTTAAAAGGGTCTTAACAATTCTCAAAATAAACATGTTCCACACAATTTCAGACAAATCCTTCATTTCACAATCGAGCTCTTACAGAACGTAAGAAACCCTTTTATTAGTCCGACGATGGGGAAATCCAAGAAACAAAAATATTAAAAATCGAAAGAACGACACAAACAATAGTATAAACAAAACGCAAATAATGGAGGACTCTGATGTTCCCGTCTGGTGATTGGCTGAATAGTTCAGCGTAGTCGAAGGAGGGAGTGTACTGCGCAGTCTCAGAACGGAAGGGAAACGGAAATCCCTGGACATTTCCTAAAACACCACCACATGTCTCGCTTCTACTCTGCGCCATATTGAATCTGTAAAATGGACTGCAGCTGTTATGTAAATGTTAAAAAGAGCAGTTTAATGTGCATATTGTGGTTCCATAGTGCAGTGGTTTACACAGTCGCCTCACAGGCAAATGCTCCCCGGACGGCTGCATAAATCTGTTTATGATCAAGAGCATCGAATGTAAAAATGCCAAATTTAACAGCCAGTAATCATTCTCTTATAAGTTAACATGCTGACATCAAACTGTAGTACGATTTGCTTCTTGTAATTGGAACCGCAACATTTTTTGCCAAATTCTGAAGCAACACCTTACAAATTAATCAAATCATTTTATCCCCACTTTTGAACAAAGTCAACAGAACCGAGCTCTTTAGCGGAGGTGTGTGGCTCTTAAAAGAGCCGTTTGTGTCTCGGTTGCTGAGAGAGACTTTAGCCGCCGAAGCCGTACAGAGTGCGGCCCTGCCTCTTCAGAGCGTACACCACGTCCATGGCGGTCACGGTCTTCCTCTTGGCGTGCTCGGTGTACGTGACGGCGTCACGGATCACGTTCTCCAGGAACACCTTCAGCACACCGCGGGTCTCCTCGTAGATCAGACCGGAGATACGCTTCACTCCGCCACGGCGAGCCAGACGGCGGATGGCGGGCTTGGTGATACCCTGGATGTTATCACGGAGAACTTTACGGTGACGCTTGGCGCCTCCTTTCCCCAGACCCTTGCCTCCTTTGCCCCTTCCACTCATCGTTACAGTTTCTTCCTTCAACGGTCAAAGTCGAATACGTGCGATCGTAAGGGACTCTAGCTTTATCTTACACCTGAGGACGTGATAGAAAACAGAGGGTGGAGACTCGCGGCTCCTCCTACGTTGTCGTTGTTCAGTGATCCGTAAGCGATTAGACACTGGCCCACGCAAGTTATTGTCAAAAACATCCACAGTTGCATTTGTACCGTCATGTTAGTTCATGTTCTATGGAAATTTACAGCAATAATGTTGAATGGATTCAGTTTAGTATATTGTTGAGCCCACAATATAAAGTGATCATTTTATTAATGACAACCTTTATTTCGTTAGTTTAGAAAGTCATTGTAGTATTAAGTAAATAAAAGTTGAAACATCTGCTCGGAGAAGTTGTGTGTGGCTCTTAAAAGAGCCGTTGTTTTGTTTTGTAGAGCCGGCCTGAGCCTTATTTGGCCTTCTCGGTCTTCTTGGGCAGCAGCACAGCCTGGATGTTGGGGAGCACACCGCCCTGAGCGATGGTCACTCCGCCCAACAGCTTGTTGAGCTCCTCGTCGTTGCGTACAGCCAGCTGCAGGTGGCGGGGGATGATTCTGGTCTTCTTGTTGTCACGGGCAGCGTTTCCAGCCAGTTCCAGGATCTCAGCGGTCAGATACTCCAGCACGGCGGCCAGGTACACCGGGGCTCCGGCACCAACGCGCTCGGCATAGTTCCCCTTCCTCAGTAGCCTGTGAACACGGCCGACAGGGAACTGGAGACCAGCTCTGCTGGAGCGAGTCTTGGGCTTCGCTTTGGTTTTTCCGGTTTTTCCACGTCCAGACATCTTCGGTATTTCTTAAGTTTCCGACAGCAGAAAAGTGTAAGTGAAGGAGCGCGAATTACAGCCTTATGTACCACTTAAACAGCTCACTGATTGGTTAGCAACACCGTGAAAAGGATCGTCGAATCAGAAATGAGACGACGTCAGGCGTCCGCGTCCATGTATTGAGAAGGCTGGGCCGTTGCTGCGATATGCCAGCGCGTCCGCCATATTGGATGTGGCAGATCTGCGCTGTAAAGTAATACAATTAAATGTGCTGAAATTAATAAAGCACCTTTTTACAAAGTTCTTTAAGTTAATGCGTCTCATTCACACATTCACTAATATATACTGGGAAACTAAAAGCCACCAAAAATAACGTAGGTAACGTTCTCTGATAATTATAAATGTTAAATACTCAATGTGCTTAGCCTGCAGGCATCAAACCAGCATATTTATGTTTGTAACGCTCTTACTGTGATGATAAATGTCTACACTAACCAGATCCTGACATGTAGATGTAGCATCTGCAGTTTTCTGAATTTAAAAAAAGCTTTTTTAAGTTAAGTGATTTTTAATTTTTAAGTATTATTAATGGAAATCTTTAACACAAAAAAATAAAGTTTGCAAATCAAAATAAGACACTGCAATAGACACTGATCTACTTCAACTTCTTTTAGCAAGGAAACTGTATATTAAAATTATAGATGCATGTTTTATTTCATACATTAAAATTGCATGTTAAAAATGTGAAACAAAAAAACTATTTCCAACAAGTGCTTTATAAATTAAATGTATTATCACTATTATTACACAAAAACCAGGAGCCAAGAAGCATAAATGCAAACACAGTGATGAGCAGACGGTGGTCAAACAGAAGGTTTAGAAGATCTTTTTTTGTACGACACATTAGTCACAGATCACCAGAGAGCGACCCTCTGATACTCCTGATGCTGCCCAGCAAATAAAACAGCTGATCTGATCTCCTTCACTGCATCCTCAGGAGGAATCATCAAATGATCAAATAATGACGCTACAGCATCTGTCCATCATGGCACACACGTTTTTTTATGAGCCTGGCAAATAACAAACTGAGATGTAAACAAGAGTGTTCTCCACTATATACATATATACATGGTTTTATAATTACAGACACCACACTGTTCTTTCTTCCTTTATAGCAGGACATCATGAATAAGATTGCAGCTCGAGTAAAATCAAGTAACACTACAAACATAATGTGTGGTCGACTGAGAGGCCAGCCAATCATTTACATCCAGTTAAAACTGATTAATGCTGTTTAAAGCTGTTTGCACCTGACAATCGTACCGCTGGATTCTGGGAAAATGGAATAATTTTTAATTCTCGCGTGCCCGTCAACAAACATCTCTCAGTACTCAAATTTATGAGAGAACAAACAAAAATCCAATTTACAATTATTTTTATAAATTATTCTAAAAGCCCTTCACATGGTGGACTCTCCTTAAAGGTGTTAAGCAAACGCTTCACTTCTTCGACCGTTACTTTTTAAATTTAAAGTGACACTTTATTTTTCTAAACTCAAATCTGGGACACGTCTCCATCCTGTGGACTCACTGAAATAATCTGCAGTTTATGAAGGTTTAGTCAAAAATCCCTCCAGCTGTGAATACGCTGCACATGGTTTGCATCTCTAGCCTGTTTAACAATTGAATTATTTCTATAACAGTTTCTTTGCATATTTAATATAATTTACACACCAGTTCATTTTGTTCATTGCAGTTACATAATGTCATATCCTTCTATATATTAGCTAGTCAGACTCACCTGTGTCCTTTTTTTCCCCATTATTAATTCTTGATCTCTCCACGGTCATCTTAAATGTTCGTCCCTTTGTTTTCTAAGTGGTGCGCACCTTCCAGTCATATTCATAAATGAAGTATATTTTAGTATTTATTATATGAACTGTGCGGTTCGAGGATGGGTTGATAGGTCTTGCTGGCTGGGCTGTGTGGCTCCTCCTCTTTCCCTCCCCTGTACCACGGTCTCTCCCTTTGTCTGCTCCCCTCCCCTTCACTGCGTGTACCTGGGTGGTGCAGGCTTGTCGTCTGCCCCGTGGGCCGGGTGCTCTGCCCCTGTGCCTCACTCTCTGGGGCGGGGTGGGTGCCCTTTGCTCTGTTGGGGGGTGGCGCGGGCGATGGGGGTGGGGGACTTGGGTGGGCATCCTGTGGACCGGGTTGTCCCGTGCTGCTGGGGCTGTGCCTGGGCAACTGGGCTGTCCTGGCTGTTGTGCCCCCTGGGCTTTGGGTCTTTCACTGTCCCTTGGCCTGTGTGGTACTTTGGGCTCCTTTCCTGGTTGCCCGTGTGGCCTGGGTGGGACTGGGTTGTGCTCTCTGTCTGTATGGTTTTGCAGAGGGCCTCAGACACTGATGTACACCTTCCTGCGTGTCTCTGTCCTGGCACGGGGTTTTCCCCCACTGCTTCTTGGCCTTTGATGCAGGCTGCAGACACTTGGGTTCTTGTTGCCATCCAGTGCTGTGATGGTTGGACTCACCACACTGACTGTTTTGGTTTCTGACACTCTTTTAGGGGTCTGGATGCTGGTCATCACTGAGGTGCTTTTATTCTTGTTTATTTTTATTTTATTTTTTTGTAAAGGGAAAGGAAAAAAATTGATGAGTTGGGCTCACTATGTTAAATTTGGAAGGTATCACATGCATGTCTCTTCACAAGTGCATAAACATGGGCACGTATGCGCACAGGGACATGCATACACAAGCACATAAACACAGACACTCTATAATAAAAAATTAAAAAAATTAAAAAGGGGGGGGCAATGATGTATTAAAACACTACCACCCTACAGATGCCCCAGCCTGTAGCAGATAGCATAAATGATTTTTCTGTCAGTTTCCTACCTGTTTATGCTGCATGGCTGGGGTACTTCAAACTTTCTCTGAGACCCTTGGGAAGAATTTAAAAAAAAAAAAATTAAAAGAGGAAAAAAATTCAAGTATATTAACAGCATCAATAAATACAGCATTAAAATGTTTTTCCAACCCTTGACATCCCATTAGAAACTTTAATAAGAATGTTTCTTATTTATGAACGATTGGAAGGGGTGCTCAGCTTAGAAAACAAAGCATTTAAGATGACTGTAAATAGATTTAATGAGGGAGGGCCACTCGTGAGTCTTTTAAATGCAGCTAGTTTGTAGCCCATGTAAATGAGCACATCAAAACTTACTAATGAACTAAACTTAGGACTTCAATATTCCGGAAAACATCAGCCCACACCCATCATTAGGGTTATAGAAACAGTATATAGACATGTAGTCCGCCTTACTGCACTGACACTAACCTGCAGCTGTACTTGAGCTGAGCTGTAAGCATTTGACCACACTAACGTGAGGCGGAGGTGAAGCCAGCAGGTGTGCAGGTGGATAGTGAATGAGCATCGACTTCCACGAGTACCTATTTTGTTAAATTAAAATAAAAAATAAAATGAGCACAAGCTTAACCACACGTTACTTGAAGCACGCACGGAGGAATCCGCTACAGAAGGAACGCATGAGATATTAAGAGGATAACCTACTGATCACAATACAGTGGTGCAGTCATGTGGCAATACACTACTACAGTCGCAGTGACTGTTACACGTCAGGAGCTGTTAATGTCACTGGAATAGCCTGAACAATCACGCAGGAAATGAGTCTTACTGAAAGTGTGTGGCTCTTAAAAGAGCCGTTGTGTTCGATGTTATAGGACCAGTTTAAGCCCTCTCTCCGCGGATGCGGCGGGCCAGCTGGATGTCTTTAGGCATGATTGTGACCCTCTTCGCGTGGATAGCGCACAGGTTGGTGTCCTCGAACAGACCGACCAGGTAAGCCTCGCTGGCCTCCTGCAGAGCCATGACGGCGGAGCTCTGGAAGCGAAGGTCTGTCTTGAAGTCCTGAGCGATCTCCCTGACCAGGCGCTGGAAGGGCAGCTTACGGATCAACAGCTCTGTGGACTTCTGGTAGCGGCGGATCTCCCTGAGAGCCACGGTACCGGGCCTGTAGCGGTGAGGCTTCTTCACTCCGCCGGTGGCCGGGGCGCTCTTACGGGCAGCCTTAGTAGCGAGCTGCTTCCTGGGAGCTTTCCCTCCAGTGGATTTACGGGCGGTCTGCTTGGTCCTGGCCATTTTAAATTCTGGTTATAGCTGTTATTACAACAACAGACGGAATAAAGAACTGCAGCGAGCACCGGGCTTATATAGGAAATGCCGGCGCTACGGCAGCGTTGATTGGGCCAGAGACGCATACCGCGTGCGAGGAATCAGCCCGGCTATTGGACCAAAGGAATTTGAAAGTTCAAGGAAACCACTCCCCCACGGCGGTCGAAATGGGCGCCTTCAAAGAAAAAAATAGATAAAAGTCGTTTTTAATAAGATGGGAACAACAAATTACAGGGGCTGGCATTTCAAATTAGTATACCTCACAACATATACGGGAATAAACACAACCTCTTTGTTTAAGATTCCTTATTTTGCTTGTGTAGACATGCTGTTATTTTCAGGATCCTTACCTGAAGTGGAATTTTATGGAATAACTTTGGGAGTTATATGACACAGAAAAGAAAGCTACCTTACTCAATATTGATCTTCAAAGCAGTGCAAAAAAATCAGGATCATTAACAGCTACTGAAGGACAGGTTTGCTTTGACAGAAAGTTGAAAAGTTTAGACTCTAGTCCAGAGATGTACAGCACTTTTCTCTATAGAGTAAATAACTTTTTAAATGAACGAATGTTTTATAGCTTAATCCAGTCTGCAGTGGTGGTGGTGGTGGTGGGTGGGGGCACCTTGTTTTTAAATATAAGCCAGATCAAACCAGTTTAACTGCCAAAGTCATCATTTGATCATTCTCAGTATCCCCACTTTGTTCTGTTCTACTTCTTCCTTGATATACTTTAACACAGTCACCTGTGAGACATCACAAAGGTGTTTAACTGACCTGTACCAAAACGCTGGATAGGAAAGGTCTTTAGTAGTTAATCATGTGCATAATGAACACCTGTGGAAAACAGGCAACAAAGTTGCTGAATGAAAAATGATCAGCAGTGAAGCTTTCATCCTCAGGAAGAAGAAACATCAGCCTGAAGTCCAGCAGTTGTCTCTGGGATACTTTAGCTCTGACAGGCTGCAATTTTATATCCCTGTGGAACCTTAAGGACTGCAGAATGCCTCACGCTGAGGCTTACAGACACTGATCTGTCCTGATGGTAGCTGTGTATGTGTGTAACCGCTGTGTGTGTGTCACACATGTTGAGATCTGCGTTGTGTTCTGGCATGAAATGAGACAGGAGACAGAACTGGACCTCTGCTTCTTTTAGTAACAGCCAACTAGGACACAGAAATCCTCCGGCCATGTCAGAAAGCACGTACCAACGTCATCACACAGTGCACACAAACACAAACTCAAAACACACAGGCATGAGATCACAATCCACAATAAACATTTAATAGAAAAGAGGTGTTCTGCTGAAAGTTTACAACACAACTGCTACAATGAAACAAACTGACATCTAAAAGTCAGAATGAAAAGTTTATTGTATAAAAGGAGAATTATGACATGGAATAACGGCAGAGAAACTGACAAAATTGGCATAAGATAGTACATTTGTTTTTGTTTTATAGTCTAAAAGCACTGAATACAATATTTTGTATTACATTTTTCAGTTTTAATGTTAATTTATGGTACTGCCACCTATTTTAAAAAGTTTAAGTTATATATGCAAACATTTGTCTGTAATGGGCCAAATTTCAAATAAACGCTTGTTAAAGTATCTACTTACTGAGAAGCCAAACTGAGCACAATAGAAACATTTAAATATAAACCGGTCTGACTCATCCACCAGTCAAATATACAATGAAAATTCAGTTGGAGGTCCAAATAAAAACTACATCTTTGCTGAAATTTTACAATTTACATTTTCTGTCAACACTAAGCAGTTTTTTTCATTTCACTCACTTCCTGTGACGAGTCAATGAGCTGCTACATGACAACAACAAAAGGTCCAATGAAATAAGGACAAAACTGCCCAACAGTTACCAAACGACAAGACAGAAAAGGGCCGACAAGGGAGTTAAATGTTTAACCTAAAGTTGGCCTGAAATCTGTGACTGTAAGGAAGCAGAGTCTGCGTTTTAGATCACTCTGAAGGCTGAATGAGAGGCACTGAACACACATTTTTAATGTTGGTAAACTCATGTGCAACTTACAAATTTGTACTGATATACATGTAGTTGTGTTCTATCAAAACCGTAAGAAACTTTTGATAACGGTACAATTTTAAAGTAGTTTTAAAATCTCTGCTCCTGAGAAGAGGTGTGTGGCTCTGAAAAGAGCCGTTGTGTTGCTGCTTGAGAGCAGACAGGTTTACTTGGAGCTGGTGTACTTGGTCACAGCCTTGGTGCCCTCGGACACGGCGTGCTTGGCCAGCTCACCGGGCAGCAGGAGGCGCACGGCGGTCTGGATCTCCCTCGACGTGATGGTCGAGCGCTTGTTGTAGTGAGCCAGGCGGGACGCCTCACCGGCGATGCGCTCGAAGATGTCGTTGACGAACGAGTTCATGATACTCATGGCCTTGGAAGAGATACCGGTGTCGGGGTGCACCTGCTTCAGCACCTTGTACACGTAGATGGCGTAGCTCTCCTTCCTGGTCTTTCTCTTCTTCTTGCCGCCCTTGCCGGCGGTCTTAGTCACGGCTTTCTTCGAGCCCTTCTTGGGCGCTGACTTCGCGGGTTCAGGCATTTTGTTTCTTCACTACTTCACAGCAGAGAATAACCGTGATCGCCACTAGAGTGGCTCCTCTTATTCTCCCTGCATGCAAATCAGGCTATGCTGATCCCCGCCTATCATTGGTCGAGCCGTTGCTCTCACCGTTTTCAGTGTAAGTCGCTACTGCGCAGTCTCACAATGGAAAGAAACAAACGCTCCAACGGCGCCTCTGCTTCATGTAACTTGCACAGTGCGGCTCAGTGTGTGTGAGATCACCTTCAGAAAGCAGATTTCGCGACAGCTACGCAGTGTTTACGGGGAACAGAGAGCGCATTTGGGACATGTGAGAATTTAAAGAATTTGTGCTCCTTCATATTTTTTCACTGACTGATGCTTCAAATCAAATTCACCTGTTCCCAGATTCATTTAGTTATTTTATACATTTAGAATTTATTGATATGGTTCCTGAAATCGTTTAGCTTTAAAGCTTTCCAGTCTTTGTTATGCATTGTATTAAAATGATAGAAAGCGCATTTGCAACCAAACTAAACTTATACTTACACATAAATTCTAAAGCCTCGCTGGTTCAGGAAGTGATTCCAGAGTGTTCGTGTTGCCGTTCGGCCCGTTTGCTGTAACTCAGGAGCTTTATTTCATGGAGCTGCTAACAGGTGAAGAGTTTCCCTGTATGGGAGCACTGAACTGAGCTCTCCCAGTCGTATATTACACATAATATGCCTGTAAATAATTAAATGCGTTACCATGATAGTAATTTTTTTTTCGTTCTTACCTCATGTCACATTTGTCTCAGTTCCCAGATTTAAAATTTTGATATAGATCCCGAAATTAAGTTTCTCATTTGGATTCAGATTGAACTGTGTTTTAAAGCCAACTTAGATCTTGCTTGTTAAAATATACATCATTAAAAAAAGTAATTCTCAGGCAGTGAGCAGGACATGAGACCCACAAAGGAGAGGTTTATGCACTTAATTTACATATATACGGTAAGTTGTATTGTTATATAATTAGAGTACATTTCAAGACCGCTATAAGAGTAAAGTTAACAGGACAGAGCTCTTTAGCGGAGGTGTGTGGCTCTTAAAAGAGCCGTTTGTGTCTCGGTTGCTGAGAGACACTTTAGCCGCCGAAGCCGTACAGAGTGCGGCCCTGCCTCTTCAGAGCGTACACCACGTCCATGGCGGTCACGGTCTTCCTCTTGGCGTGCTCGGTGTACGTGACGGCGTCACGGATCACGTTCTCCAGGAACACCTTCAGCACACCGCGGGTCTCCTCGTAGATCAGACCGGAGATACGCTTCACTCCGCCACGGCGAGCCAGACGGCGGATGGCGGGCTTGGTGATGCCCTGGATGTTATCACGGAGAACTTTACGGTGACGCTTGGCGCCTCCTTTCCCCAGACCCTTGCCTCCTTTGCCCCTTCCACTCATGATTACAGTTTCTTCTTT
The DNA here is from genome assembly GCA_024447675.2 of Pterophyllum scalare. Classification (NCBI taxonomy): domain Eukaryota; kingdom Metazoa; phylum Chordata; class Actinopteri; order Cichliformes; family Cichlidae; genus Pterophyllum; species Pterophyllum scalare. The sequence goes on from JAMQGT020014429.1 coordinate 20,922, forward strand.
GAACGCTCAAAGTCGAATATCGTGTGGTTGCAGGTTCCGTGTAGTTATGGATCAACTGCGGACGTAACAGAGAACAGACTGCACGAGTTATTCGAGTGCGTCGAAATTCAGGGCCCACTGTGACCGCCCCACTGTGGAACTGAATAATTTATTTACTTATTATATATTATCAATACTGTAGGGATTATAACTCATATCGTTCTTTAAACACTTGCTGCGAGTTAAAAACTAAATCACATCAGTGACAAAATGCAGAAAATCTTATTTTTTTATATTTTACCTCATATTTTTACTGCTGTACCAAATGAAATATAAGCAAAATGTTTTCAGTAAATGTAAACATAAGCATGTTAATTTCATTCTGAAAAAAATAAATCACACCTTTCTGTAACCCCATTAATTTTAAGTAATCTATTTATTAAAATATGTGGGAGGAAGCAGAAAGAAAATGGATTCACATCATCTGGTGTCTAGTTACTGAAGTCAGAATGAGCACAATGGCAATATTTAAATATAAACTGGCCTGGTTTAACCAGAACAAATATATAATGAAAACAAATGGAGATCCATTTAAATACAAATACAAACTGGATCTCGCAGGTTTTCTGATATGATTTTATGATTTATGTTTGGTGGTGCACTCTGCAGTTTGTCTTGTTTCAATCAGCAGATTTCCTGTGAAGATTCAGTGAGTTGCTACGTGACCACAAACAAATGAGGACAAATCCCTCCGACATCTGCTGCTCGACTCTTACTGAACACCACACAGCATCGCCCCTTTTGATCGCGCTGAAGGAAATAAGTTTTTATGAAGTTTCAAATATACTCATGGAATATGTTTGCTCTTTACATCTTTACATTTATTTGCCTGAGAAATCGGTCTTAGACTGGAAAATAAACATAACTGATTACTGACACAGAAGTACATAATGTTTGGTGTTATCGGGAACTTTGTGTTCTCACTCTCTGTAGGGCAACACTCATGGATACAGCACAGTGATAGAATGGAGACTCCGAGGTCATCTGAGCACCCAGCTGTTGAAATTCTCTGTTTTCTACATTTTGTTTTGTGTATTGAAGGAAGGAGTGTAAATAAGCGGCACAGTAGACATACCATAAATATAACAATTTAAGTAGAACTACAGTATCAAGAAGCATATCGCAGCATTGATCTTTGCACAAGGTGAAGGTGTTGAAATAACACTGCACAGGAGACAGAAATGAGACTGCAGAGCAGAGAGGCAGGAAACTCCTGCTGGATGAGTTAGTGGGAAAGAATGTGTGTTTGGTCTGATGTTTTGTGCCTACAGGACCCAGATGAGGCCGGTAGCTGGTGACAGTGAAGGCCACAGGAGAAGGAACTGATAAGCATGCTGCACGTCCCCCGCTACACCACGCAGCATCTTTCATATTTCAGTAACTGTAACTGTGTATAAAAGTTGGACTAACACAGAGAGCGGGGTCAGATTTGTGTGAAGCTGCACTGACTGACTGTGTTAGACAGCTTTGACAACTCTGAACCAGAGTCCTCTGTAAACCTGTTTGAGATGGCTTTATTAAATTTAGTAAATGACTCCTTATCCTATGTGTTGTGTGGAATCTTTCCGATTAAAGAACACGCAGAACCTGAGGTGAAGTTCAGGGTACTTTCAGCATGATGTAACCAAGACTTATAAAGCTGTGACTATATGAAACCCTGAGATGGAGAAGAGAGGGTCAGGACTTCATGTCATATTCAGTACCATGCTGGGTATGCCATGCAGTCCTGACCCAGATTAATCTGTAAACTGTTTGAAAATGGCTTCATTAAATTTAATAATTGAACTCCTTATTCCGTTGTTCTGTCTCATTCCCGTTCCATGAACGAACACGCAGAAACCTAAAAGCCTTAAGCAGCTGCTAATATTATTTTCTAAAGATCTCTTCAAATGGTGACGCCCAATGTGATCAAACAGGAATGTCTTTTGATTTTCAGATGTTTTTATTTGTGTTTTTTGAGTTTCTTGGGAATAAGGAGTGAATTTGGTCAGCCGATAATCGCCGTTTCGAGGTTCCACGTGACAGTGCCGACTTCCAGACTCTATCAGTGACCAGGAGATCTCCATCTGAAGGTTGGCAGAGACCTTTTCTAAATATCTGCAGATTGAATTTATCAAATTGGTGATCACTGGTGGTGAGAAAGGATAAGGTGTAATTTGAGCCATTTCACACAGGTTTAAAAGTTTATGAAAGAAAAAACAGAGTTTAAGAAAAAAGAGTTGATAATATGAGAGTACAAAGAAAAATAGGCAAAACGAATAATAGCAGGTGAAGAGTCCAAGTGGAAAACTGATCAATCCACTGAAAAAACCTGTTCATGGGTTTTTAGGTTTAGAAGGCCTTTGGCTTTTCTGAAGGGAACTGGCTATTTGTCGGTTACCAACGCCCTCCTGGTACAGAGAGGCTGGTCAAATGTGCGTATGATTTAGCACTCCCAGTAGAAGTGACGAAGTACTAGCTTATGGTTATATGGTTCTTTCATAAGAATCTTCACTTCAGGACGGCAGTTCAAGACGGCACTCCTTGGTGTGCGACATCGCGGAGCTCTCGGAGTGAGACTTTTGCTTTGTTTATTATTTTCACTTATTTTCATGCTTAGAGTTAAGGACATTAAATATGACCGAGCAACCTTGTTTCAGCTGGAAGTGAGTAGTCAGAGCCTAATTTTTGACACAAGCGTACTGGACTCCTTCCCTGAACTGCTCACGATGCCAGGTAAAGCCACGGTAGGGGTCTCAGCTGAGGACAACAGGCCGAGGAGGCGACGCAGTGAGAAGTGGAGGAGTTGACCGGAAGCCCCGCTACCTGGTTAGCAAAGGCAGGCTAACTCTGCCGGTCATACTGTTTGCTAACGTTCAGTCTCTGGATAATAAATCGGACGATCTGCACGCACGCCTAGCTGAACAACGCTACGCACCGGACTGCTCCATACTGGGCTTCTGTGAAACGTGGCTTGGTAAGGATACACCGGACGAGTCCATAACACCGGCAGGCTACACCATGTTCAGGGCCGACCGGGATGCGACGAAGAGCGGTAAGACCCGCGGAGGTGGAACAGCTATCACTGTAAAGCAATCCTGGTGCACCGACTGCCAAGTTATTTCACGGTTCAGAAGATGTGGAATATCTGACTTTAAAGTGCAGACCGTTTTATTTACCCAGAGAACTGCAGTGTATCATTGTGAGTGTGGTGTATGTCCCCCCCCTCAGCTAGAGAGAAGGCTGCACTGACTCAACTGCACAACATGATAAATGGACATAAAAAACTCATCCCAACAGTGCACTTATCATCCCTGGGGACTTTAATCACTGCAATCTCAGGAAATATATGCCAAAACTGCACCAGTTTGTGAATTTTCCGACCAGGGGAAAAAACACACTAGACCACTGCTACTGTAACCTCAGAAATGCGTACAAAGCTGAGCCCAAACACCACTTCGGCAAATCCGATCATCTGGCAATCCTTCTGAAACCCACATACATCAAATGGCTGAAAGCTGACCGGGTCATAATCAGAACCACCAACACCTGGTCTGACAGGGCACTGGCAAATCTGACAGCTGTCTAGAGCTAACAGATATGAGAGTATTCAAAGAAGCCACAGCCAGTGTACATGAGTGCACAGAGAGTCAGTGATTACATCAGCTGGTGCACGTCCATCTGTGTCCCCTCCAGATCTGTCCCTGTTTTCCCAAATCAATAACCATGGTTTAATGCAGATGTCCGTAGTAAAATCAGGAATAGACATGTACAAGTCAGAAGACAGTGAAAAATGCAAGTGGGCCCGCTACGAGCTGCGTAAATCCATCAGAGCTGCTAAAAGGTCTTACTCCCAAAAACTTGAAGGCTTCTACCAAGACAACAACATGTGTAGCGTGTGGCAGGGAATCCAATCTGTCACTAACTACAGGAGAAACTCGGATGTGGAAATCAGAGACAACACCCTTCCAGACTGTCTCAACAGCTTTTATGCCAGATTTGACAGACTTAACACAGACTCTCCCACAAAACTCCCCTGTAACCCAGATGATTCTGTCGTTCAGGTGTCACACACTCAGGTTTTGAGGGCTTTGAAACAGGTGAACCCCCGGAAAGCAGCAGGTCCAGACGGCATCTCACCCAAAGTCCTAAAGGCCTGTGCCGAACAACTGGCAGGTGTGTACACCGATATATTAAAGGCCTCTCTTGCACAGACAATAGTTTCACGTATCTTCAAATCCTCCACCATCATTCCCATACCTAAGAAACCAGATGCATCCACCCTGAGCAACTTCAGACCAGTGACGCTCACAACAGTCGCCATGAAATGTCTGGAAAAGCTGGTGCTCAAACATCTCAACTTCATGATGCCAAAAACTGTCGACCCTCTTAATTTTGCCTATTGTCCAAATAGATCAGTGGATGATGCAGTAGCCATAGCCCTCCACCACCCAATTCACAGCAGAATGCATGTCAGGATGCTTTTCCTCGACTACACTTCTGCCTTCAATACCATCCAACCAGGAAAGATGATTGGAAAACTGTCCGACCTGGGGGTCCCGACCGCCACCTGCAACTGGATCCTGGATTTCCTCAAAGACAGACCGCAGGTTGTAGGGATGGGAGGAAGGGTCTCTGCTAAGCTCACAGTCAACACCGGATCACCACAAGGCTGCTGCCACAGCCCCAAACTCTTCACCATTTACACCCACGACTGTGTATCCAACATGGACAACACCATCATCATCAAATACGCCAACGATACCACCATCCTGGGCCTTATCAAGGGTGGGGATGAGACCGGGTACAGGGCGGTGGTCGACAGCACACTTTCATATGGAGAGAAAAAAAAACCTCATCCTCAATGTAGAAAAGACAACAGAGATCATCACTGACTTCAGGAGGAAAGCCCCTCAACTGCACCCCCTCACCATCAGGGGCACCAAAGTGCAGAGAGCAGACAGCCACAAGTTCCTCGGCCTTCAGGTGTCATCTGACCTGAGCTGGTCGGCAAACACTGCAGCCACTGTGAAAAAGGCTCAGAGGTGACTGCAATTTAATTTTTAATTTTCCCAGTTCCTAGAAGGAGATGAGTTCCGGGGGGAGGGGGTCAACGAACTGGTTCACAAGGCTGGAACCATCATTGGCCAGAATTTGGAGGTGTTTAAATCAGTGAGGATCGGGAGGTCACTGCTCTGCATCATGGACCACCATCTCACCTTCTTGCAGCTGTTTCTTGGGCCCAAACACAGGAAGCAGGTTCAGCTCCAACTCTCGGTTTGTTAAACCTGAAATGAGGAAACTCGGGTTTCAGTTCCAGGAAGAGAGCTAACTCCAACTCTGAGTCAGTTACCATGGTAACAGACTCTGTGACCCTCACCTGGCAGGTTTTATCCAACAAACTCTGAGTGTCTCTCTGACTCCGCCCCTCCTGCTGCACCTGAACCACCTGTCTGACCCTCCCATTCATGTCCTCCTTCATAAAGTGTCTGTCAGAGCGTCAGAGGAGTGAATTCATCTGCAGACGTTTATGTTCCTACGAGCTCTGAAATCCCAGTTAGACGTTAGTTTGTTATTTTTGTGGTGACATGAAGCTTTTACAGTCGTTCACTCGTCAACAGGCTGTGAGGGCGGAGACAGCGATGATGTCACGCATTTATAATGAGGCATCTGCAGCTGTCAGTCAGCTCCTCTGAAACATTTACTGTAGTTACTGCAGCATCACTGTTACATCACACTGATCTGGATGAAGCTGCTGACACAGAACGCACTGATCAGGGATCAATGATCCATCATTGATCGGGCTGGAAAAGCTCCCTGATGGAAAAATGTCTGATCCTGGAGATGATGGGAATGTTTGAGTGAAGATGAGGCTGAAATGATGAAGACTTCAAACTGAACTAAATGATTTAAAGTGACTGAAATCAACATTTTAAAGTTCTGCTTCTGAAATTCAGAGGATGAATCTTCACATATTTTCACTGAAAATCACCTAAATCTGTGATCATCGGCTCTATAACGGATCTGCAAACTGTGTCTGAGTCCACCTGCACAGCAGGAGGATCCAAACGGATCAGGATCAGACCGGATAAGGTCCAGATCCAGTTCAGGATCCAGTCATTTCCCAGCTCATCCAGTCTGGATCCGTTCATAATGGATTCATTTTCCTGACACGATCTGCATCCTTTAATTAAAATTTTTCATCCTCCCAAACTGCACTGAAATATTTAAAACCTATAAAGCTGAGAGTCATTATAACGTGTTGGACTTTAATGGTAAAACTTTACATTCATTACAGACTTGGAAAGGTGCTCTGAATGCTTTCAGCTAAATATGAAACTATGAGTGACCTCTGACCTTTAAGATAAATATCACAGACAGCACTAACATGTGTTCATAATCCTCAATCCACCAGAGCGGACTCTAAGGTAGTGACAGCAGTGCAGCAGCATGAGTGTGTGCACGTGCAGAGTTGTGCAGTGAAGCTACACCAGAGCTGAACAGTCTTACAGCTTCAGGGAGTAACTGTTTCTCACCCTGGTGGTCCTGCTCCTAGTGCCCTTGTGCCTCCTACCTGAGGGGAGTGGAAGTAAACGTGTGTGGGGTCCGTCATGATGCCCGCGGCCCTTTTCCTGCATCTGGTAATGCATTCCCCTTCAGGGAGCAACAAGACAGAAAATGACCAGCATGGGTGTTAATGCGGAGTCTGAAGTGACATCTGTTCTCTTTAAGGACACCATGTTGGACAGGAAGTCATACTTTTTGTTTCGCTGCTCAAGTCTGCATGCCAAAGTATCCTTGGGTAAGATACTGAACCCTTAGTTACTGGGACTTAAAATGTTACAGAGGAAGCACTTAGAGGTTCAAAGCACTTGTGTGTGAATACTAACATGTATGATACAGAATGATTAAGTAGAAGGTTACTATATATACACACACTCTTACATTTAGACTTCTGTGATGTGCAACTTTGAAATGTGGACTTGTGTTGCCAGTGAAATCTGCTCCTGAGAAGAGATGTGTGGCTCTGAAAAGAGCCGTTGTGTTGCTGCTTGAGAGCAGACAGGTTTACTTGGAGCTGGTGTACTTGGTCACAGCCTTGGTGCCCTCGGACACGGCGTGCTTGGCCAGCTCACCGGGCAGCAGGAGGCGCACGGCGGTCTGGATCTCCCTCGACGTGATGGTCGAGCGCTTGTTGTAGTGAGCCAGGCGGGACGCCTCACCGGCGATGCGCTCGAAGATGTCGTTGACGAACGAGTTCATGATACTCATGGCCTTGGAAGAGATGCCGGTGTCGGGGTGCACCTGCTTCAGCACCTTGTACACGTAGATGGCGTAGCTCTCCCTCCTGGTCTTTCTCTTCTTCTTGCCGCCCTTGCCGGCGGTCTTAGTCACGGCTTTCTTCGAGCCCTTCTTGGGCGCTGACTTGGCGGGTTCAGGCATTTTGTTTCTTCACTACTTCACAGCAGAGAATGAGCTCTGTTGATGACAGAGCGGCTCCTCTTATTCTCCAAGCATGCAAATGAGGCTGTGCCGATCCCCGCCTGTTAGTGGTCGAGCCGTTGCTCACCGTTTTCAGTGTAAGTCGCTACTGCGCAGTCTCACACAATCGACCTTGCACAATGCGGCTCAGTGTTTGAGATCAGAAAGTACAACGGATTTAGGACATGTGAGAAGTTGTGCGGCTTCGTTGTCATTTCTGTGACTGATGCTTGTGATTTATTCTTAAAGGAACAAAACTAAACCTATTAAAAATAAAAATACCTTTTAATCAAACACATTTTGTCTATTAGTCTTAATGACTTTAGATTTAAACTGATTTTACAACTTTCCAGTGTTTTATATTTTTAATTCAGGTTATAGTCCTAGCATGCATGTCTCATAATTTAACACAAATATAAATCCTTCATTTTCTAGTACAGGTAATATTTACTCCCTAGTGTATTAAATCGTATTAAATCATGTGAACATGTTTCAAGACAACTGAAGTACCAGAGGACAGCTCTGAGGTTCACATGTGCAGCTTTTAGCTTAAGTAACCTGTCTGACAGTTTAATGAAATCTTGAATTTCGTATTATAAACTCAAAAGACGGCAGCCAGGATATAAACCTGTCAGAATACTTAGAGTCTCTGCATTCATAGAAACGTGTCTCAAGTAGGGATGGAAGCTCGACACTGAAGTTTCGACACTGTGTCGAGCTTCCAGGTGTTTCAAACACTGCTCCAAAACACCTGCATCACGTGACCGTGGCTAAGCGCGGTTCACTGCTGCTGTTTCAGGCGGCCGAGGCGCCAAGATTTACCTGTTTCTTCTTCCTTTTAATGAACCTGTCATCCTGGGCTGGGCCTTTTAACTGCTGAATGAACGTTTTGATACCAACGCTTTTATTTATTACAGGCGGACACGCGCACGTATTGTTGTTACTGTGCACGGTGAGGACCGAAGGAGGCGCTCCGTTCACAAACAGGAGAGATTTTCAACGAAGTGAGCGCACACAGGGACAGCTGACTGTGGGGCTGAAACCCTCCATCCTCCACTTGTTTCTGGCCTCTGTTTATTTTCAGAGCCGTCAGGGGAGCTGCCCCAGGCTGACCCGCATCCACCCTCCGCTCAGTGTCCTCCTCCGTCGTGCTGCTTATTAAACTGAGCTCGCACTGCAGGTATTGATCGGTGACGTGGCTGCTTAAGCTTTTCATTTCTTGTGCCTCAAACAATGCAAAGATGCTTCAGATCATTGAGGTGTGTGAGCCTGTGCATGCAGGTGTGTAATTGAAAACACTACACTTCTCCAGGAGAGGACGCTATAACTGAAGCTTCGAGTAATGAACCCATTTTCGAAACACTTAGTTCAGTGCTTCACAAAGCCCCGCTTTGCCATCACTACTCAAGTCTACTGCAACAAACAGGAGCACATGCATCATTCAGGCTAAAGTTCTTATATATGAAAATAATTCAAATTGTGAATTTATCTGGTAACTCACTATTGTGCAATTTTCTGTCTAGTTTAGATATTACCAGAGTTAAACAAAAAAATAAGCTCCGCTCGTGTGTATCCTGCATTTATGACAGATTGCCAAAACCAATACAGTGAAGACTTAAACTGCTTATACATTTAGTTCTGTGTTTGTAGGCATGTTTACGTGTTCCAACACCAGGTTACAGTAACGGAAATAGACCAGAGCTCTTTAGCGGAGATGTGTGGCTCTTAAAAGAGCCGTTTGTGTCTCGGTTGCTAAGAGAGACTTTAGCCGCCGAAGCCGTACAGAGTGCGGCCCTGCCTCTTCAGAGCGTACACCACGTCCATGGCGGTCACGGTCTTCCTCTTGGCGTGCTCGGTGTACGTGACGGCGTCACGGATCACGTTCTCCAGGAACACCTTCAGCACACCGCGGGTCTCCTCGTAGATCAGACCGGAGATACGCTTCACTCCGCCACGGCGAGCCAGACGGCGGATGGCGGGCTTGGTGATGCCCTGGATGTTATCACGGAGAACCTTACGGTGACGCTTGGCGCCTCCTTTCCCCAGACCCTTGCCTCCTTTGCCCCTTCCACTCATCGTCACAGTTTCTTCCTTGAACGGTCAAAGTCGAATATAAGTTGTGCGCGAGACACACTGCATTTCTGTCCGAACTGCGGACGTAATAGAAAACAGCCGTGTTGAGCTAGGCGGAGCAAAGCTCGCCGGCCCTGCCCACTTTCTTGACACTTCAACCATCGCTACTGATTGACGTTCTCTCTGTGGATGATTATCAGTCGCACTTTGAGACCCAGAAAGGACCAATTGCAGAACATATGGGGAACTTATATGAAGACTACCAGCCTGCAAACATATGGAGTAAGATCCATAACCTTCAAACTGGCTGTCAGCCTCTCTTGTAGTAAAGAACCAAACACACATTCAGTGACGTAATCGAGAAAAGAAACTCCTGGAAAATGTTTTCAGTCAGACCTGTCTGCCAGTTTGAATGCCTGCAGGGCTGGACAGGTAAGTCCTCAGGGGCCGATGCTATTGGATTTTTTTGTCTTCTCTCTTTTTTTCAAGAGACCGGCCCACAATTTAGAGGGGGCGGGCCATTGGCCCCATCTTCAATATAGACAGTAGACTGAACCAATCAGGATATAGGATGAAAGCGGCCCCACCCTTTCTCTGCGTGGCCGCTGTAACTCCGCTAGTCTCAGTGTTAAAGGAGAGGCCACGGGGAGAAACCAAGGCGGCAGAAAGAGGGTGCGGAGAAGTTACTGCGAAGAAATGGAAGAGTGTCACTGTAGATGCTCCAAAATGTGCGAAGATCACAGACATGTTCGCTGCTGTAGCCTCCACGTCCTCTGTAACAGCAGCAGGGACGGGCAGAGGAGCAGCCGGAGGCAGGCTCTGGAAACCGAGGACAGAGGGAGTGTAGTACGTAGGCAGGTAGTAAGGTTAGGATAATACAGGGACTCTGAGGGGATGGAGGTACCGTTAGCTCTATTACATGAGATTAGCATTGATGGCGATTGATTAGTATCAATATTTATTGGTATTTGCATACTTCCCAAAATCTGGCAGCCGCGGCACCTTAATCTGATAAAATAGCAAACAGTCAAGGCCGAGAAGTGTTGTAGGAGCAGCAAGTGTCCATTTCAGGCTACATCAGAGCATTTTAGAGATTTAGGTTAAAGTGTGCTGAAAGGCTGCACAGTAGTTAGAATTTGTAGCCTCTGTGCTGGTTAAACGGGTTTTAAAAAGCACTCAAACAGGTGAAATAACAGATTTTAAAACTGCTAAATGATACGTAAAAATTTAGTAATTAAAGCATTACTAAACTAAGTGTAAAGAAAGTATAAAAGTATTATTAGCAAAAGGTATGCCCACACTGAACAAGAGTAAGGCAGTGTCAAATGCTTTGACGGTCTGAGACAAAAATGCCAGGGCCGATTTTTTGTCCCAGCCCTGCCTGCCTGTAATAATTATTTTTATTAACATTGAATTTCACACCTTTTAGTATTATGAAGAGCCGTTTCATTCAAAATTAAATAAATAAATCATGAAGTAAATAAATAAAATTTGAAATAAATTAAAATAAAATAAGATAAAATTTCTTTTAAAAATATTTTGTTTTATTTTATGGGGATATTTATTTTTTTCATGGAATATTTATTAATAACTGATCAATAGCAGTATCTATTTATTTATTTATTTTATTTTGAATGAAAGGCTCTCCATATTCAGTCACATTAAGTCATTACAGTGATTAGAAAATAGGAAGATAATGTTTGAAAATTACCACTTTTTAAGAACAATTTTGTGATTATTCTTTAATAATAATTAAAAGTAGAAAATAACTTTCAGTCATGTTTAATGTCACAATTTTCATTTTTTTAATCCATAATCTGTGTTTCTGGGACGTATATCTCACGCCACACCGTTACTGATCCAGCTGCACTGGCTCCTCATTAATTTCAGAGTCCAGTTTAAGATCCTGGTCCTGACTTATAGACGTCTTCATGGTCAGGCACCAACCTGTATCAGTGAACTCTTGCATCCGTACATCCCCCCAGGGCTCTGAGGTCATGTGGTCAGGGCCTACTGGCCTGACATCACACCAGGCTGAAAACTAAAGGAGACAGGGCGTTTGCTGCAGTAGCTCCCCGACTCTATAAAACAACTAAAAACTCATCTTCTTAGACTCCATTAGGGTTTTTTATTTATCTATTTATCTTGTTTTTACTCCAACTGTACTTTTTTTGACTGTTGTGAAGCACTTTGAGAGATGCTATATTAATAAAATTTTACTTACTTACTATTTAGACCTTCTTTGGAAAACTATGAATGCTGTGCAGCTTTAAGGAGTCAAATTTTAAATATTTGATCGTCTCGGTTGGTGTGAGCTGAGCTGGTCCAGCCCCACAAACATGACAGCAGTCGTATTTATTAAATAATGTTATCCAGATAAATATAATTACAACTACAAAGCTCACATTGGGCTTGTGTATTAAATCAGATTTGATGATCCGATTATTTTCCAGGTTTTGGTCCAGATGTGATGCTTCTTTCCTCCGGAGCTGTTATATCTTCATTGATGCAGGAGATGAATGAAATGAGTACATTTGAAAGTTATTTCCACGATGAAGGCATCAAATGTAGGTAAACAGGAGAGTTTTCATACACTGAAACAGGTTTTGAACAGCCACCTCTCCCACATGCTGACATGAGCCTTCAAATTGTACCCAAAATGCACTTTTTGAAGTTTTCTCATCTTAATCATCAGAATACGGCTCAAACATCAGGAAAGCAGAGCTTTAATGTTTCGTGTGGATTTCTCCTGCACGAGGGATCAAAAAAATGTAAAGTATCTACCCACCTGTTTGTGCTTCAGAGGCCTGTAACTTAGAGATTACCCTCAGCTATCACAGCTGGACTGAGATGGCCAGCTGTTTGATCGCTGCAGTTCATAAATCTGTCACAAGAGGGCAGCACGAACACTGCAACTGTACCAAGCAGCCCTGCACGAAGACGTCTGCCCAAATTTGTTGTTTTCACACACACACACACACACATATATGTGGATTTTTATTCTGTGGGTTTATTTATAAATCCTTTCACCATGAAACATTCATAGAAGCCGTTTCAGTCCACACACACACACACACAAAGGTTGAGGCAGGTGTGGAGGTTCAGGCCAGGAGGAGGCTGACCCATGACCCTCTGGAGAGATTACATCACTCAGCTGACACTCCTCAGTGAGTCCTCAGCACGAGACACAATCTTTAAATGAAGGTAATTTTGTGCCACGTCAGCACATTTTATGCTTTCAGAGCATCATTTCTCGTCACAAACACTGAAGGTGTTCACCGAGGGTCCCCGATGGGCCGAGACGAACGCCATCACACGGCAGGAAGGAGAGACTGATCACAGATCAGCCCGGAGAATGTCTGAGATGATCCACCAGCTGAAACAGCTGAGACGTGTCAGCTGTGTGACCTGCCGCCCCTCGGCAGACTTCCAGAAGCTGTCCAGTTAGAAGGCAGTGGGTTTGAAAGGGTGGCTGTTAAAGAGAGGGCAGAGGACGAACTGAGTGTGAGACCAATGAGGATTATTTCTAACTGTGAGTCACACAAAGATGCTTTTTAAAAGCAGAAGAATTTGTTTCCCAAAGACGTAAAACCCACAGAGGAGCTGCAGCTTGGTCGGAGGCCGTGGGTGGGGTTCAAACCCGACCTTCATCTCCTTTTTTTCTTGCATACAAACTGTGTCAAGGTGAGCAGCAACAGGCAGCGAGGCCATAAAAGGCTCCGGTGTTTACAGCCGCCATCATCAAACTTTCCATAAAGTGGAGTTTTATGGCTGTGAGCTGGTTAATGGTTCACCTGGAGACAGGTGACAGCGGGAAACAGACACAAAATGGAGGCCGAGTCCACACAAATGATGGTCCTGTTGTTTTTTTAGAAGAAGGTGAAATGAGTCAAAGGTCAGACACGAATATTATTATAAAAGTCACGGCTGAGCTGAGCATCGTTTTCTTTGCTGAAAGAAAAAGTGTGTTTCCTGTCTCCAGAGACTTTGTTGTTTAAATGAGTTAAATAAGTTTGGATCTGTGAGATCATAAAGTCTTTGAAACACAGTCTGCAGCTTTACGGCTGAAACATAGGAGCAAAATCAGGACATGGAAGAATTCCCAGGTGAATCCCAACCTGTGAGAGGGAAAAGGAATATCAGGGCTGCACACTTTTGGCTTATTTCAGGGATATTTTATTGATGATCAATTTTTTGGGGCTGAATTCAAAGTTTTTTCTGCTCAAAAATAATGCAAAAAATGTAATCTGTAATAAACATTAATAATAATAATAAACATTCAAACTTTTTGTTCTACATTTTATTTATAATTAAACTGCTTTGTTATTACAAACACCTTTGATCTGTAATCTCACTGATGAGCATCAGAAAACAGCAACGTTGTTTCTGCTTCATTATTTACATTTTTCATTTTTCCTCAGTTTATTTTTCAAATATGATTTTTATAATAATTTAAATTTTGGTTCTAATATAAATGTTTATCAGGTGACATTTATTTATGTTCATGACGTCTCTGAGTCTGCAGCTCCTCAAAGGCCACAACAATAATAATAATAATAATAATAACATAATAACAATATATATTATTTATACATATATAAAATGGTTAAATACCAATTTAGATTCTATATATTTCATATATTCCAGGATCATTTGGTAAATTAAAGAAAAAACATTCTTTAAATTATTGAATATTTTCTGACATAAATGGTAAAATCTGTCACTCATACTGATCCAATATTTTCTTATTATTTATTTATTAATTTCTTTATTCCCTTGAAATTGTTCCTCTGGTTTAATAAATGCATTTAAGGGTTGGAAATAAAATATGTTTGATTTTCAGTTACCAAAAAATAATAATTTAAAGATAAATAACTTAAAAATTAGAACGTCACATTTCATGTCGATAAGCTGACTGAATCAGAGACGTAATTGCTGCACAAACAGAAGCAGGTTAACCAGGAGCTGCTCCCATGATGCAGCAGTGATCTAAGAACCATCAAACACATGAATGTGAATTATTGTTGCTTTTATGTGTTTTTACTGCAGCCGACTAAACTAAATACTCATCAGTGTAAAACAATAAATCTGCCATAAATCCATAAAGATGCTGATAATTCCTCTCCAGGAGGGGTCGTTGGTCTAAATCCCTGCTGCACGGTGCTCATGAGCAAGGCAAGGAGCAAACCCTGTTTGTACATGCAGATTATTAATAATGTCAGACGCAGCTCTGAGCAGAGGTAAAAGCATGAATTTACAGTTTACAGTTAAAGAATTATTTCGTCCGACCTACAGCTCACATTTGTTACATAAAACGCGTTCGAGTGCATTTCCACTCAAATCTGAGCCGAATTATATAAAAGTTTCCAGAAATTCCTCAAAACAAAATGGGAATTAATGCAAAATGATACTTACAGCAAACAGCAGGTGGCGCTATTCTCAACTCACTGCAGGATAAGACAGAGAGACAAAGACGTGTGGCTCAGGTAATAAAAACATGGTGAGAACATCAGACCTGTGTTCGTGTATTCACGGGTGGGTGTGAACTCTCCGGGCTCCGCCCGCTCAGACCTCTGAAGGAGGAGAGCCGAGCGGAGGACCACGGCCGAGGCCTCCACCATCAAACCTGTTTCTCCCTCAGTGAAGACCTTTAACCTTTGACCTGCTCTCTGGAGTTGTGCACTGTCTCATCGATCTGTTGCCGTGATTGACGTGCCCGTGCGGTTTCCTGCCATCCTGCATTAAAGAAGGTTTTGGAAGCTTCTGCACCGCGACTGTGACGTACACGAATCATGGAGCTGATGCAGAGGATGGAGAGACGGCTGTTTCTGAATCAGTGATTTTAATCCTGCTGAAATTATTGAATTTTCTTCTCCATCTTTTGTTTTCCCAATACTCTATAAACTCACTGGTCACTTTATTAGGTACACCTGTTCAACTGCTAATATGTAATGAGCCAATCACACGGCAGCACCTGAGTGAAGACGAGCTGCTGAAGTTTAAGCTGAGCGTCAGAGAAAGACGTGAGGCCGGCCGGTCTGAGTACTTCAGAAACTGCTGACTCCTGGGGGGCGTAGCCATGCCTTAAACAGAGCTGCCAGGAAACCGTGATGCCACCAGACCAATGCAGCCCAGAATATGTGAGGAATGTTTCCAGGACCCTTCTGAAGGTAGCACAGGGTCCAACCCGGCACCGGCAAGCTGTACCTAACAAAGTGGCGTTCTGGGTTTGAAAACTGGAATCTCTGCAGGAACACTGCTGGGTGATAGCTAAGATCACCTCCAGTCCTGTAAACGTCTGTGAGAAAGCGTCTCTCAGCCCCGACCTACTGAATAAAAAGAAATGATCCAGGACTATCCAGGGTTATCCAGGGTTATCCAGGGTTATCCAGGACTATCCAGGGTTATCCAGGATTATCCAGGGTTATCCAAGATTATCCAAGGTTAACCAAGGTTATCCAGGATTATAGAGGGTTATCCACCATTATAAAGGGTTATCCAGCATTATCCAGGGTTATCCAGGGTTATCCAGGGTTATCCAGGATTATCCAGGGTTATCCAGGATTATCCAGGGTTATCCAAGATTGTCCAAGGTTAACCAAGGTTATAAAGGATTATAGAGGGTTATCCACCATTATAAAGGGTTATCCAGCATTATCCAGGGTTATCCAGGATTATCCAGGGTTATCCAGGATTATCCAGGATTATCCAGGATTATCCAGCATTATCCAGGGTTATCCAGCATTATCCAGGGTTATCCAGGATTATCCAGGATTATCATCTTTCAGCTTTCATTTAACTTTTTTAAGCAGAAATTTTAATAACAGTCACAACAAAAGTATTTGGACTCAAGTCAGAGTTATATCCTACTTAAGCTGCAGCATCCAAATCCTTAAAGTACCTAAAGTAAAAATACTCTTTGTGCAGGGTCTCAGACATGATGTTATTATCATAATTATTGACTCATTAAAATCACTTTAATGTAGAATGTGGCCATTTTGAGCACATATACTGCTGGATAGCTTCAGCTATAATGACACAGCATCAAATTGCTACGATTGTTTAACTGTTTTCATTGTAACCTGTTGCATGAACTGTGTGAACCGTCGTTCGGTTTTTCAGCAGCATCGTCTGAGAATGTAAAGTGAACCGCTGCAGTTCCTCTAGTCTCCTCATGTCATCGTTACAGCAGAAACAAACATGTTTACGGCCTTTTTTAGAGCTCACCTGTTTAAACTGGATTACGTTTATATTATTAGGGGCGTGGCCTCTCTGACTGACAGGTGGATGGTGACACAGGCGGAAGGAGGAAGGAGACGGAGCTGCTGCTGACCTCCACCTGACCTCCACCCGACCTTCCTGCTTCCTTTGTCTCTGCAGGTTTCTTTTGTTGACCTCTTTTCCTCTGAATTAATATTCCTGTTTTTAATTTTTATTCTCCGTTTGAAGTTAATCTAAAATATTTTTTATTTTACTCCTTTGAATCTGCAACATTTTAGGATGCCGCACATGATATAAAGCATGTTAAATTATAAAATAAAAATATCATATTTGTTGATTTTAATATGACAAAATTAGAAAAACTGCTACATTTTATTTGTTTAGGTTATTTTTATTTTTTCAGTCAAGACAAAATGAAACAGGAACTCCAAACTATAAAAAACATCATTTAAAAACATATTTGATTTTTTTGTTCAAGTTGCGTTACATTTATCGTAACCTTTCTAAAGGTCACAGGCAGCAATAAAAGAAGGACCGCAGCAACAGGAGAAATTATTATTATTATTATGAGCATTTCATTTATCACATATGGGGACATTAAAACATCTAAAAACTCCTTTAAAAGTCCTTTAAAAGTAAAAAAAATTAGATAAATGTATTTATGACCTTTAAATTTTAGTCAGTTAATTGTTTGTTTTTTTAAATTAATTTTAAATACTAAATATTTATTTCCATACTTTAATTCTGACCATAATAAAAACATAATGAAAAATGATTACTCCAAAGAGAAAAGCTGTTTTCCTCAGTCTGCATGTGAAACATTTGAATCATTTATGATAAAATGTTGAACTTTTAGACTAAAAGGAGGAAAATGTGTCCATAAACAGGTGAAACGCATAAATCAGTATATAAAAATCACCACAAAGTAGATAAAAACTCAAACAAGAAACCAGGAAAATAAAATATTTGTCACCAATCCTCAGTATTAAACTGATAATCGATCAGCATCTGATCAAAGGTTAAAGGTTGAACCGCGAGTTTCAGTCAAAACTGAAGCCGAAAGAATAAATTTAAGCTTTAAAATAATAAACTTCTTATTTATGATTCAAACTGTCTTCATTTAAAAATGAAGATATTTATACTAATAAACTTGTTTATACTAATAAATGCAGAATTAATCACTAAATAAATTATTGGTTCCCTTCAGATGCAAAAAATCATTTAAAGGCAGATGAAGATCATTTAGAATAATTTTAAATATTCTGAAAAAAAATTAAAGAGTTTATTTTATTGATATTAAATATGCGA
The DNA here is from genome assembly GCA_024447675.2 of Pterophyllum scalare. Taxonomy (NCBI): domain Eukaryota; kingdom Metazoa; phylum Chordata; class Actinopteri; order Cichliformes; family Cichlidae; genus Pterophyllum; species Pterophyllum scalare. The sequence goes on from JAMQGT020014429.1 coordinate 39,024, forward strand.
CACAATTATTTTTATTCTGATTCATGATTTTTTAACTTCAGAATAAAAACATGAGTTTATGTTTTCTGTTTCTTGATTCATTTCAATTAAACTTTATTATTAAAAATAATAAGTACCCCTCTTTATGTAATTTTTTAACTATAAAGAAAAAATATTTTATCTGCCTCTTTGACCCCTTAATTTTTTAAATATATAATTCTATTATATTGCTTTAATTGTAAGGGCTTAAAATCAGATAATCGGTATTTTTATAGTTTATCTCTGATTATTATTATTATTATTATTATTGGTGCTTTGTGTGAGGGAGGCCCGGGGCTCTGACCTGCCGTCTGTTGGTCGGTTCTCGTCGCTTCGCTGTCATTTGTCAGATTGTCTCCGTCCCTTTGATGGAGGCCTTTGAAGTTCAGCAGCGAACTGTCATGCAAATGGAGGCCGATAGAGAGGAGCCTGCAGGCCGGGGGAGGAGGAGGTGGTGATGGGAGGTCAGGGTGGGAAAAACCTGCTGTGGAGTCTGTCCTCTTTATCTGGCTTTAATTTAAAAGGAGGTTATAGTTTAAAATTAATGTGGTGATATGAGGAGGAAGAGGAGGAGAATGAGTGGAGGTGAAGTGAGGAAGAAGAGCGAGAGAGGAAGAGTCAGCGTGGGGGGGGGGAGGGAGATAAGAGCAATAAAAGTGAACATGTGACTGCAGCAGTTTTTAACAGGCAGCTGATGGAGAAGCCACGAGAGAGAGAGAGCGCGAGCGCAGGTGGACGTACGGACAGGTAGACACGCGCACACAGAGAGACTAACGTTTACCTGCAGACCAGGTGAGAGAGGGGAGAGAGGCAGGCTGGATCCACAGTATGCTGAGGGAGTCCCCTCACCTGGAAAGATGTACGTGAGCTACCTGCAGCTGGACAAGGACCCCGCCATGTACTCGCATCAGAACCCGGTCAGCCGCCACTCGGGCCTCAGCCTCAGCCCGCAGAGCTTCCCGGTCCCCGCTCCTCCGCAGTACTCGGACTTCGCCTCCTACCACCATCACCACCACCTCGGCATAGGCAACGACCCGACCCAGCAGGGCCCGCCGGGCGCCGGCGGCTGGAGCCCGGCTTACCCGCCTCCTCCGCCTCCACCCACGCGGGAGGACTGGCCGTCCCATCCCTACGCGGTCACATCCGCCACAGCCGGGGGGCCTCCAGCGGCCTCCAGCGTGGGATTCACCTCCGCCGAGTTCCCGGGGCAGCAGCACGCGCTGCTTCCCGCCTCCCTGAACCCGTCTGCGGGGCAGCTGTCCCCCGGCTCCCCCCGGAGGAGGAATCCGTATGAGTGGATCCGCACCTCCGCTCCGCCCAGCAACCCGAGTAAGCCCCGCTGACACCTGTTTCCTCTTTGCTGTCATAATAACTAAAAATCCTGATGATGATGATGATGACGATGATGATGATGTCTCTTCATCGATTACTCTTTAACTGCTTGTTATTTTATTCCTAAAACAAGCTGAGCTCCAGCGGGCTGTTTGACATTTTAATATGAGCCGATATGAGAGGCAGTGATACTCAAATGTGCGCACATGTGTACTCAGACTGCAGATAGCAGCAGCCTGACACGAACCCCGTTCACCGTCGATTAATCGAGAGTCTGAGATGACGTGAAAAAGTCCTTTAAAGGCCAAAGGAAATGATCTGTGGCATTAATGAAGTCATTTGTGACTTCCTTTGATTGTGATGAATTTATGTGAATATTTCAGTTCATTTTGCTCTTTTAGCAGTAATAATATTAATCTGTGGGCTGTATTTCCTCCTGAGATCATCAGTTAAACCGAGTATTGTTTGATCTCTGAAGGCTTGTATGGATATTTTCTTTATTTTAAAAAAGCCTCATGTGGCCGTATATGCGCTTGGATCAATAATGAGCTTTAATTCTGCGGAACAAACCAAACAGTTTGAAGGGAACCAAAATAAATATTTGGCCGCATTTTTAAAAAGCTGAATCTAAAATTTAAAATCAAAATAAGTTTCAGAGTGAAGATTACATACAGATCATCTTAAAAAGTTTAATCCTTCAAAACATCAATTATGCAAATTAATAAATTAATGAATCGATCTGTGGTGTTTTTGTTATTTATGTTGCCCTCATTCTTTTTAATTTGGCTGATTTTTTCGATGCTATTTTCTTTATTTGCTGTCCCTTATTTATTGAGTACTTCCTTGTTGCGCTGGTTTTGAAGCCTTTCTCGGACCGAGGGTGTCATGTTTGCGATGGTCTCGGTGCAGCCCGGAGCTTCGTGTAAAATGTGTTGGAGCTGGTCAGCTGTCAGGACATGACGGGTCCCGGTCCCGTCCTGTCTCCGGATCAAACGTGTGAAGCCGGTTTGAAGCCTTGTGATGTAAATGCCCCCCGCCGGTCGTGACTCCGGGCGGCTGCGCCCGGCCTTTGTCCTCCGCCTGTCCCTGGGCGGAGAAAACAAGAGCTGACAAGATAGTTCCCACTTTGAAGTGGGAAGTGTGACTTTCCTTCAGGTTTCTGCAGGATGGCACAAAAAGTCTTATCAGCTCTGAAAAAAATGACCTGATCTGCTTTAATGTAAATAACTTCTTCATGTTTCAGGGAATCAGAATTACAATAAATCAAAACCAACATGGAGCAAAAACCCAAACTGTGCAGCCTGGTCAGAATTCACTGAGCACTAAAAAACAAACAAACAAAAACCCTTAAATCTGAGCTTTGTGGAAACCTTGATTTCCTCTCACAAAAACCTAAATAGAGTGGAGCGTAGGGGGGTTATGTCGGTCCTTGTGCCCTGGATCTCACACACCTGGATACAGCTGCAGGTGAGCTGCTGAAACCTCAGTTTTATTTCCCAGTGTGGACGTGAAATGCACGTTAAGTTGCATTTATGATGCATTTAAAAAGTGTTTATGTTGTTAGAAAGCTGCGGAGCTGAGAGCTCAGCGAGGAGAATAGAATAAAAATCCTTTTATTGGTCCTACAATGGGGACATTTCAGTGTAGCAGCAGCAAGGTATTGTACAGGACACAATAAGATAAGTATAAACACAATAAGAAGGTATAAACAAGAAAAAATAAAAATACAGGAGGTAGGGTATAAAGAACGCTAAAAAATCTGATAAAAAAAATGGAGGTTCTTCATCTTAAGCAGGGGTGTATCCAGGAACTTTACAGTGGGGTGGCACAGAACAGGAGGGGGGGACCAGAGCCGGAGAAGCAAGTGTGTTTGAACCTAAAGCCGTCCTCACTGAGGCAGTGGTCGAACTGCCGCCACCACAGGAAGTCTGCGGTGAAGGTCGATGGAGGCGGCAGAGACGCTGAGCTGCAGCCTTCCTCAGGTTCACCCACAGAAGCTCTGCTGGTTTTACTGACTCTGCTCAGATCTTCTCGGTCCTCTTGGCTCAAGCTGAACTACAGAGCGAGAGACTTTAAACCCACCGCTGTGCCAAAGAGCCGCAGATTATCTGGTTTTCAGAAACATTCGAAGCTAAAAATCCGACCTGAGACCAACGCCCGGTTAATCGCTCAGCTGTATGAGTGCAGACCTGAGGTGACTTTTTGTCAGGGAGAAGTTTACAAAACTGAAGATGATTCATGCAAAACAGTGAAAAACCTCTGAAAATGATCTGAAACGTTCTCACTTTGAGTCCAGGCCTGCAGGCTGACGGCAGATACCACTGAGCTGCAGTCCTGTTAATCTAAGGAGTATTTTACTGAAGTACTTTCTCAGGTACTTGTTATGTTGGGTTCATCCTCTACCCCAAGTTGGATGTAAATATTGCCCTTTGCCCTCTGTACCATTTATTTTAAAGCTCATTATAATAATTTAGTGCTTCTGTTTTTACTGGGTGAGCCTTAAGGAGCTGTTTTATTCCCATACTCATATTTTCATGTTTTACAGCTCTGAGCAGCACTTAAAGACAAAGACTGTTCTGCATGCATGTTGACTTTTATGGGTGTTTTTATTTGTAGTGTGAAGATATGACAGCATGATGGTGGTTTTACATCCTCGGAGTTTAGAGATGATAATTTATGAGCGCGTGCTGGAAGCCTCGGTGGGAGTTTGGGGTGAAATCTGAACAGTAATTTCATAGTTCACTCCTGTAAGCTGCTGCATTTTAAGATGAGGCCTCATTTGCAGGAGTTTACTGTGATGAAAGCTTACAAGAATACACTAAAGAACTGAAGTACCTCTGTTATTTACTTTAAAGTGATCAGTTTATGACCGCAGTCTTCACATGAGGCTTTTTAACCTTGTAAAACAGACTTGGACTCATGATTGTTTTCATTGTCCAACACTTCCATATAATTTAGTCATATCAGGTTCCCTGTGGTTGATATGACTTCTCATAACTGTGCATTAACATCCATAAGACGGCCCGTCGTGGTTCAGTCAGCAGTGAGGAAACGTCTGTTTGCAGACGTGTGAAGGGCTTTTTGATTTACGCTCCTTCATTAGCGTCTCGGCTCTCTCGGCTCTCTCGGCTCTTTATCAGCTGGAGGAGAATCAAACTGTTGGTTTTTACTTTCTGGTAAATGAAGCAGAAACTCTAAAGTTCGGACAGATGTTCCCCCTCAAACTAAAATGTTTGAGTTCGAATTCGCTCTGGTGACCGATTAGAGCACAGACGGTGGGGCCACGCCGCTTATTGAGCTGTTGTGTGTTTAGTGTTAATATTGAATCAGAGCGTGTTAAGGAGTCCTGAAGGCCTTTTAATTAACTTTAACACAACTGTCTTCCTGTTGTGTGCAGCCACACACACAGAAAGCAAGTTTATTTTGTAGTCTTCAGCACTGTTTTTGTACTAAGGTTTAACAAACATCAGCTCTTGGACTGCGGCTGTGGACGAGTTCCCAAACGGTTCTTAAAGGCACAAACTCACAGCTCCATTAAAGACCCCACAAAATGACTGCAAGAGTACAAAATAATCAGAAGGGGATACAAAGGACTGCAGTTGCATGAAAAATGACCACAGGGAGACACAAAGGGGTTACAAAAATTACCACAAAAATGGAAAATAATCCCAAAGAAACACGAAATCCTTCCAAAAAAGAATTTAAATCTCTGGGTACTTTAGAAGAGCTGAGATTTGTTTTTATTTTGAAAGTAAACTTTGTATTTTAATTTAAACATGATGATTTTTTTCTAAACATAACCAAGTAAGTATAAAAGTAACAAAGTAGTTTTATTGTCTGAAAGTAACCAAGTAGTTTTGGAGCAGTAACAGCCGTTCGTACCTGATTATTATAATTGTAGCGAATGCCTGCAGGTATCCTAGCTTCTCCTGAACACGCGGGCGGCTCACACAGAGCAGTTACTTCATCTTATGGAATCTTCCTAAAGGGATTAATACAGTTTAATCCAATCGAATCCAAAATTTGTCTGTGATGATATTTTGTACATACAGGTTGGAGACTCTGGAAAAAGCAGTGCAGGTCGGTTCATCTTCTGTGATGTCGAATGAAGCAGGTTTTCACCGTGCTGCTCACAGCGGGTGCAGTGAGGAGGTTGAGGTCAATGGTGGATGCACAAAGCTCAAACCTTTCTTTGTGTAATGATTCTGAGACACAACGACTGCTGTACTGTGTAATATTTTCATAGAGGACTCAATCATTTGTTTTTGTTTTATCTTAATGATGCATCACATACTAGGAAGTGTGTGCAAATAACCTAACAATGTTGCTAAATGAGTTGATTGTGTGTTATTTATATGCTCCACTGCCTTTTTGGTTAACTGCACTCTGACTTGAAGCTCTTGGGAGATTTCTTTTTTTTTTTTTTTTGAGAATCCAGTTGCATTGTGGGTAATGGAGGCACCAGGTTTAACGAGGAGGAAGAAAGTGTGGAGATAAATCGATTTTTAAAGTTTAATGTTTTACTGGCTGTTTGAACAGCTCGTTTCATTTTCAGCTTTGACAGTAACACACGAACACCGGGGCCATAAATGGATAAAAGCAGATACGACTCTGTTTCATGCAAATGCCGCCAAGGCAGGGAGTCTATTTGAATACAGGAGTCGTGGTACGAACACGCAGCTCCATCACAGTGAGCAGCTTCTCTCACAGGTTTATAGCACATAATATAAAATGCTTCCACTACATACGCTTCATTCACACTTTTACACACTAACAGGTGGTGTGATTTTTGTGCAGCTGAAGCAGATAATTAACCGTGGAGTTATATAAATGATAGCTTCAGTGCAACATTTGACTTTAGAGCACACTCCTTATGTGGAGGAATAGCCTCTAACAGAGTTATATGTTTATTGGGCTCAGTCATTGTATTGTGATTTCCTGACAAGTAAACACATGCTGTAGTTTGACTAGATGGAGCTGTTTGTAGCTACTTTATTCATTATTCTATTGAAACTCCTACAACAACACAGAAGATAATGTACAAACACAGCATAAGCTGAATGTTGCAGCAATAAAAGTTAAACTCGTGAGTGGTCTTCAACTTTATGCTGATCATTTCAGTCACCTGCAGGGGGCAGCATACTCTGAAAGAGAAAGTTCTGTTTTAAAAATATTCTGTTTCTATTTTACAGATGGAAAGACAAGAACTAAAGACAAATACCGAGTGGTTTACACCGACCACCAGCGGCTGGAGCTCGAGAAGGAGTTCCACTACAGCAAATACATCACCATTCGGAGGAAGGCGGAGCTCGCCACGGCACTGAGCCTCTCAGAGAGACAGGTACACAAAAGCTAAAAATTATAGTCCTTCTATTGAGAAGACTGTTGAAATTATTTGGCTGCACTTTTAATATATTTTTAGCAGAATGAACAGCCTGAAATTAATAATTTTAGCACCAACATTGGGTCAACATATTAAATTTGTCCTGAGAGTCTCGGTCATTTTAACTGCACATCTTACTTGAAGTAAGAAAGGCATGCTTATATTAGCCTCTTTTAATCCACTTTATTAATTTAGGCTTAAAGAAATCAGGAACATGGTTTTTAAGTTGGAAAGTTGATACAGTATATACCGATATAGGCAGAATATGAAAAAGACAAAAATCTTCAACTTTAACTGTAAGAGGGGGGAAAAAAATGGAGGCAGAGAAAAACATAAGCTGTGCATCGAGCAATAAGGAAACTATAGACTCATTCAAAGAAAAGCTATCAACTAACAAACCTTAAGATTTAACCCAATAAGCATCCTGTGCATGATACACAGCTGTTCCCTTATTTCTCAAGGGGTCGTGACAGGAGATGGATTCCTGTTTTGATTTGGCACAGATTTTTCACCCACTTCCCTTTCTGACATAGCCCTCCCATTTATCCGAGCTAGGTTTCTGCACTAGGACTACACTGGTTTGTGACTCCCTCAGGCTAGGTTAGAAATGAGGAGGGGAATTAATAAGTCCCCTCTTCATTTCTGGACAAATAAGTAAAAAAAAAAAAAGGTGTCTGGTCTGGATCTTCACCCTGTAATGAGCAGTTTACTACTCAGACTTGGTATGCACATAAATGACTGTATCATCTGCATACAGTCAGAGATTAACTGATAGTCAGGCTGGATCAAATTTTTTTTTTTTTTTTTTTAAAGACTCTATAGGAGTATTTTCACTGTGTAGCTGTAGAGACTTTCAGAGAGGCTACTGAAACTTGGGCGCCTTTTCTGGTGTCTCCTGTTGTTTAAGAGTTATAAGAGTTCCTTTAACCAATGAGAACTAACCCTTTAAAACTGTGACATCTAAGTCATCATTGGTGATGACCTTTCACCTTTGCAATCGAAATATGTAAATTTTTTGTAAGTTTTTTTTACTTTTTTATTCTCCAAAGTGTTGGCAGTCAGGGAACAAAAAAGCATTTTATTCTAATTAACACATAAAGAATTGTTGACATTTTTCCCAAAACATTGGGTTAGGGTTCAAACCTCATATTAGGGTTGTTACCAATAAGTTAGATCTCAGAGGGTTAAAAATGCTCACTGGTATTGCAAAAAAGTATATTGCAGTAAAAACTTGCAATAGTTTGAAGTGTTTTTAACAAGACATCGTGGATTGGACCAAATATCCCACTTTTATTCTGCTCCAGGTAAAGATTTGGTTTCAGAACCGCCGGGCAAAGGAGCGCAAGATCAATAAAAAGAAACTCCAGCAGCCAGCCTCCTCTACGACCACACCAACCCCTCCCACCGGCAATAATGGCAGCGGAGCAGGAGGAGGTGGTGGAGGCAATGGCCTCCATGCAAACGGGAACAGCAATGTTGCAATGGTGACGAGCAGCAGTGGCAGCAATGGGCTGGTGTCTCCTTCCTCTCTAGCTCTGAACATCAAAGAGGAGTACTGAAGACAGTGCTTTATTGGACGCTGACGTCGGGGATCTGGACTAAAAATCCCGAACTACAGACTAAAACACTCATCCTGCACCTTTCTGTTTTCATTCTTAAAGCTAAAGTTCACTGAAAACCAGAGAAAACCCCAATGAGAGATGTTGCTAGCAACTTCCAGTCCATCACCTAATTCCCTGTAGTGATTGGACTTTCAGTCACTGGAATGTCTGAAGGTGATTTCCAGCTGTCGAAGGATTGGTTTGGTCTTTGTGGTCAGCCAACGGCGAAGCATATCACGTGCTAGACATCTTTGTGGTGGGTGGAGCTCTGTAATATTGAGTCGTTGGGTAAAAGTACTTTTCACCTCTGACAGCTGTTTGCATCATTGAAAACTCATATTTGTAAAAAAGATTCAATTTAAATTAAAGTCTAGGTTAGATAACAGAGGTTTTAAATATAGTGCATAAATAGAAGGCTAAATTTGTGTGACTATTCACACATAATCGTCTGAATATCTTTATTTAATGAAGACTTCTCAACTCAAGTCTTCTTGAGTCTTGTGGTTTAAAATACTTCTCTAAACACCATTTAGCTCTACGGAGAGCTGCAGTAGGAAGATACAGGAGGATATAAACTGTACTGTCAGTGTGCAAAACATCAGATTTTTGTTACCACTAAAAATACTTTGAGGGATATTTTTCAGGGTAAATCCAGTTTTCAGAGGTTTTTTTCTAGCTTGATGATTCAGTGCTTTTAAACAATGTTTTTGGCCTCTTATTTGATCCAAAGGGGTTTTCAGAGTTGCAGCCACTAAACTACAAACTACAACTACAGCAGTGGATTCTAGTATTTTCTTCCAAACAACATCCCCAATGTTACTGATCATAGAAACTCTCTTAGATTATGTGCTGATGTTCTCTTAACTAATTGGAAAAATTACATCTTGTCTTTTAGTTTGAGATTAAAATACCCATAAGCAAAACACGACACCATGGCTGCTGAAAGGAAGTGCTCTGTAGTTTGAGCCCGTATTACAGTTTGAATGCTCTGTTCCACAAAAACTGTAACATTGGCCATAAATCGAACGATCTCACCCAGGATGTTCACACACTTCTTCACTGACTTTGGTGAAACAGCACGTTGACCCACTCCTCCCTCCCCTCTGTAATGAATCCAAACAGCTGAGTGTTGGCACCAGCTCAGCGGTGCTCTTGTTTTAATATTTTTACCAATATTTCGTCAAGAATAAGGAGGATTTAAAAATGCTGATGAAGTCCACTTCCCTTTGACTGATGCTGCCATTCTGAGGGCAGAGTTTCCTAGACGAAGTTCTGACTTCGGGAGCCGACTCTGGCTGTTTTCATTGATTTGGATGTTTCTTATCAATATGTATGATTTTTATGTCCCTGTGCTTCTTAGAGCTAAGATACTTTAAGATTTTCAACTGATTTGTCAACCAGGACAGTTTTCTGTCTTAGTGTATGACTTGGGCATTGAGTGAGACTTCACCAGAAGCCTTTGGCTCATGGTGTTGGTTTGGTTTCTTCTACGAGGTTTGCAGCCCACCACCGGCTCAGAGGTCATTAACTGAACCTGAACTGACAGCAGCCCCCCTCATATTCATATTTCTCTTCAGGGTCTTAGCACTGTTATTGTTTCATTGAAACCTCGGATGTCTCACTGCTCACTAAAGGACTCTATAATTTAAATGTTTTTCTTTTTAAAATGCAAGAAAGTCACTGTAATGATTGTTCTTAGCAGCCTCTAATGCCACATGATGTTATACATACATACTGTAAAAAGTTGTTAGGTGTGTTTTGTCTCTTTAAAGTGGACTTATTCTGCTCATTTCCAGCTCCATATTTTTATTCTTGAACTCTATTAGTGTTTTTTCTTGATTCACAGCTTATAAAAATGCTCCGTGATCTTTTACTGGGCCTCGGTGCACTGCCACAGTTCATCCACCTTCGGAAAAAGACTCCACCCTGCCTTAAATCCCACTTTCTCCTGATTGGAAGACTTCTGGAAGTCTGCTGAGGGGCAGCAGTCAAACAAACCATTTTAGCTCCACCCCTTCAAGGCAGCCTTCTACTGATTGGCTCCCCCTCGTAAGCAGAACATTATAACAGTAGGTGGGTGGGGCTTCTGTTCAAATCCAAGAGTAGAAAAACGCTGTGACGGTGTGGCCACAGCTAACAGGTTTCATATGGCAGGAAATACAAAACAATGCAGAATAGGTCCACTTTAAACTTGTAGCCCAAAGCCTTGGGTAGCAACCAAAGGAATAAACTGTTTTGTTTTGTGTTGTTTGGTTTGGTTTTTTTGTATCTTACTGCCTGACGGCCCAAGGGTTAAACCCATGTGTCACACTGCCTCCATTTGTAATGTGAAACAGGTTGAGCAGCTCACCTGTTAGCATATTAAAGGCACAGTGTCTTCAGTTCACTCAGGCTTTTCCTCAGGTAAGGGCAGAGGTGTAGTCAGCATGTTTACATGCATTTAACCAACCAGGTTACAGCAACGCTGCTCCGACACTGATTTTAATAGATAAAGCTGTGAAAATGCCAATCCTGGTTTCTGTGTGAAGTAGTTAGACCTGATTTTCTTGGTCTTTGCAGCAGTGCAGACTAAACCATCAGGGAGCTGGTTTGCTTGTTTGTTTGTTTTATTGTTGTTGTTCTTTTTTTTTTTTTTTTTTGTAAAAACTAAATAAAATTCATTTAAGCATCTTATGTGACCCCCACCCCACCCCACAAAGCGTCACATTTCAGGAGCTGGGATGGTTCTGCTGGACTGAAACAGCTGTCAGAATGTTGTCTGTTGATTGAATTGATTAGCAGACCGATTGTTTCAGCTTTAGACTGTTAAATTCAGACGCTGTGAGGAAAAGCTGTTTTTCTGTCTGTTTCGAGAGACACAAAAATGTGAACTGCTATTGGAACAGGAAGCAGTGTCCCTCCAGAATAAGGTTCGGGCATCAACCGCTGTACAGTAATCTGGTTACTTCAGTGCTTGTAAACCTATTTAGGGGCACATGGTTGAGTGAAGTCATTCCAGGCTAAATGTTTCTTTTTTATTCTCCTCCTCATACAGTGAATGTCTTGTAAATGATTATGATCTCACCCATCAGACTTTATCATGTGTATATTTTCAAATGTAATTTTTATTAAAAAGAAAAAGCTTTATTGTAAAAGTGACTGTTGATTTATTTTTTATTCACATAATCACAAAAGCTGCATAATGCTAAGAGTGTTACAGTAATCTGCCTTTATCATTTACTGTATGTGGTCATGAAGTGGAATTAGCCACATTTCCTTCAAAAGTAGTGTTGCATGTGTAACTATGAGGGGCTTTATTTGAATATTAATCTGCAGCTTTAGTCACCATTTTCTTTACATGTTATAATCTTACAAACCAAGACCATGAGCTGCAGCAGCAAGATGATCACATGCAGCACTCTCTGGAGAAACTTTCTCAAGACATACTCAGAGAACATCATGCTGGCATTTTCTTATAATAGGATGATAAAGAAGGGGATGGTGGCATTTGTTCTTCTCTTGCTTCCTCCCAGACGTGGTGTAGGTTTTTTCCAGGATGCTTCCTGGAAGGAGGTCAATGAGCAAAAGTCTTTGTGCAGTCAATGCTAATGAGACGTAGTGTAAGTGGGTGTAACATGACTGGCTGTAGCCAATCTCAAGAGAGCCATTTCACTTCTTTTTAACCTTACATATCCATATCTACAGTGTTGTTTGGTCTGTGATTTTAGTCTATTGTTAATTGACTGTGACAATATGTGATTCATAATTCCAGTTGTGGGGGTCATAAACAACATGTAAATATTGGGAAATGAAAATCATACGATGCTTTTCTGTCTACAAATGCTACAAATGGGACATGTTAGCACATTGGAGGGTCATTGCTTGGCAACATGATGATGTAATATCTGATATAGATAACAGCCTTCAGGGGCCTAAGATGTACCTGTGTGTCAAGTCTGGTTGCTCAGCTCCTGATTGTGTAGGAGGGGTTTGCGAACAAACCGGTCATGTGTCCAAAATCATATAAAATGTCATTCATGTCTTTCAGTTTTTCTTACAATAAAGTTATTCAACATTTGGGATTTACAGCAGGGTATCCTCCCTCTGTTTTTAGCCCCTTCAGTCACTGCATACACAACTGTGTACATCACTTTCTATTGTTATATACTGTAATAATCATTTTTTCCTAAAAAAAAAAAAGATTATGTGGGCAGAAGATGATTTTTTCCCACCAAAATTCCTGTATAGTGACTGAAGGAACTAAATAACTGCAATAGATCTAAAGATGAAAATTACCACAAGAAAAAGATTTACCCCACAAATTTAATATTGTTGTCCTGCATAGAGCGTCTTGTATTCAGGACTATCTGACCTAAATTCCACCTAATGGAAGTGAGTGCTCTAAGTATTAAAGAAAAGAGGCCCTATGATTGAGACCTGAGGAACTCCACAAATTATAGTTTTTAACTAGTGTTTTAGGTTACTTGAATCTTAATAAACTCTCCATCTTAATTTTACCAGCTTCCAAGATCCAAGCTGCTGCTATGAAACAGAAGGTCCACAGAGTCAGAGTTGAGTTTATTAGAAGTTCTTTGTTGCAGCCTCACTCTGAAGGTCAGAGCAACTTCAGTCAGATGAAAATGATTTTGTTCACAGAGGTGTTGCTGACTGAAGCCTTATTTGATGAGCATCTTGAACATTTAATCAAGAATTTGTTGGCGTTGACATGTTTTCCACTCCCAACATTTTTGATTTCCTTGAGTTTAAAAGCAAATATCACTCTGAGCTCATAAAATACCAAAAAATTCAGATTCACTTTAAAATACCAAGATATTGCAGTGGAGCAGCACCAAAAACAAAGGAAGCTCATTCAGAAAACTTGCATTTAAAATGGTTTATTAGAGCATTAAATTACAATTAGAGCTGATGAATATCCTCCTCGGAGTCTGTGGATGGATGTTGGGGGCGTGGAGTTGTTGAAACATCAGGCAGCACTTAGATGTCAGAAGGGAAAAAGGGAAATATTACAGCTTAGTGTTCAACAGAAATGATCACAAATCAGTGTGGATCCCTGGATGTGTGCAGCCTTGATGGTGGATTCTTATTATTGTGCAGGGGTCGAACTCTGGCTAAGGAATACTTTACGGACACAGCTTTCTGATTGGTTCAGAAGGAAGTTCACAGCATAATCAGAGCACAAATGACACCCACACAATCCAAATCCCCTTCATATTTTAGGTTATCACAATCACCACCTTTCAGGGTCAAGTGGTGAACTCAGGTCATGAAACAAACATACGTCCACACACACACACACACACACACACACATGCGCGCATGTATTTGCTAACTGATGCATCAGTTGAGGTGTGGTGTCCAAAGGGCAGAGAGGAACACTAGGCAAACAGAGCACAGTATCCTGCTATCTGCTATGTGTGTGTTTGTGTGTCCACACTTGGACCTTTGTCCTCCTCTGTCCATTTTGCCTTCAACAACGGTCCTATCTTAGCTCTGATAGAGACTATCAGCAGTGTGTGTCATGGTGACAAACAAAGAGCTATCTTGAACTTGAGGCCATGAGTAGATGCTGTTTTACATGCAGAATTTAAAAAAACAAGAAAACTCTAAAAATTTCTTTTAGCTTTATAACGTCACACATTTCACAGCTGCAGTTCAATCTGCAGATTTTGAATTTTGCAGTTTACAAACTTATCATAAGCAGTTTTGTGATTTTGATAAATCTGACATAATCTAAGAAAATAGTGTCAGTATTAAAGAAAAGCAGCCCTGTGATTGAGCCCTGAGGAACTCCACACATGCGTTTTTATAGGTACAGTCAGTCATTTTTTTGGGGTGTAATTACATCTTCCAACAAACTGATGAATTCTCATAAACTTATAATTAATCCATTAAATATACACTGGAATGGATGCCTAGGTGACTCAGTGGTGGAGCAGGTGACCACATGTATCTGCTGCGTTGCGATGCGGGCGCCACAGGTTCGAGTCCCGGCCTGTCACTGATCGTTCCCACGTGTCTTCCCCGCATCCTTCCCCTGTTTCCTGCCTGTCTTCACTTGAAAGAAAAGCTGCTGTGGCCAAAAACAAAACAAAATAGATGGGAATGGGTTTGCAGTTTGTGGAAGCCGCCACATCGTATCAGAGATTGGTCACTAAGCATCAGTGAATAAATAATTAAGAGAACCTCCAAAGAGTCTGGAGCAGCCTATAACCCATAAAGGTGTGCAGATTATTTTTTTATATTTAATTTTTCCTGTGCAGGTTAGTTGTTGTGTTTGTGTGTGTGGGGGGGGGATACTGTAATATTTACAGCATCTACATTTGCTTTGTGTTAATCTGCAAAAATGCACAAGCAAACAATGTTTTTATTATTTTATTCCTCAGCTGAAAATAAAACATTTCAGCAATTTTAAGGAAATGCAGAAATAACTGCAATGGGCAAAAACACCTTTAATCTGCACACGGTAATCAAAATTATTATTATTATTATTCTAAAAAGAATCAAAAGTCTAACTAATGGTATGCAAAGCAATAAGGGCCGATCCTTCCACAATGTAATAAAAATATATTTTATTGCAGAGTAGAGACAGTGAAGTTCAGCAGGGCAGAAGTCAACAGCGACTGAGTTGTAGCTGAGCAGAGATAACAGACACTCCCAGCTCCGCTTAATCCACTCTCGATAAGCTGTAGGACCCAAAAATGGCAGCGCGCCCGTAACCATAAAAGAAAAAAAATAATCATGCTAGAAAGGTTCTAAACAAACTGAAACCAACTCTGTGCAGAGAGCCTGAGCTTCACTGCAAACATTTAATTACACTTAATGTAACCGAAATTCATGTTTATTCATCTCTGGTGTTTCTTTGGCTAGTTTATAACTAAACACACCAACAACCAGACCATCAGTCCTTTGTACACACTGATAATTCTTACACAACTAGTGCGTGTGACGAGCTTCCACTTTCAAGTGACACATTCAGCAGTAAATGTAAACCATTATAACACTGACGTGTTTCTTCATGGTATCCAGTTATGACAGGAACTACAGTATGTTGTGACCACAGAGTGCCATGGTTGGATTATCCAATGCGCAAACTGGACGAAGAAGAAACAGAGGTTGGTTAACTGTGCGGTTGCATAAACATGTGAGTCCCAGTCAACTCAGGGGGATCATTATGTGCTCAGGGGTGTGTAGTTTGAGAGATGTAGCCCCCATGATGATGCTGCAGCATCCCACTCAAGCCACAACGTGAGCATTTTGACACCATGTTGGTTTTTGGAGTCAGAAGTGACCATATTAGGATGCAGTGCTGTTAGCAGCTAATGCAGACCTGCATCCATACACTGAGCGTCACACACAGATAGCTGCTAATCAGCGCTCAGCAACATCCAAATAAAATCCTACAGTTTCACCAAAACTGGAGCTCGGAGTCCTTCTCAGTTTGTGAGTCCAATAAAGTCACAGCAGCCATATTATTGGTCAGATTATTGCATTAAAAAGGATCCAACAGCACAAACACGGTCCAGAGGTCCAGTTCAGGGACTCCAGTTAGCTGAAGGGCTGCAACTAAAGATTATTTTGGAAGTCAAATAATCTGTCAATTATTTTATCGATTAGTCAACGATTATTTCAGTTTTCCCTCACCTGTTCAAGCCTGCTCACCTGTTAACATCACCTTGTTGTCTCTTCTCACAATTAAAATAATGACCCATAAAAAGTTGAAACTAATCAAATGTATTTTTAAATTAATGTGACCATCACAATAAATACTAAATAAACAATGCATGTTAAAGGGAATGAATTTTTATTTTTAAATGAAAATATAATGTGCAAATAAATAAAAATGGCCTCTGTCCAAAAGTTTAAATGAGGCTTCAAATTAAATCAAAAAGATTTTTGTCCAAATCAGCTGAAAAGTTTACAGATGATTTAGTTCGTACAGAGGTTTATTATTCAGAATGAACTCTGATATTAATGTGAGAAAAAAGGAGCCACTGTAGCTGCTCCTGCTGTCCTTCACTCGTTAGCTAACGTCACTGAAATGTGGCGCTCAGCAAACATCATCCCTGAGAGCTCGTCTCCGACAGGTAAGCTGACAGAAACATTAACAGGTATCAGCGATGCGCTGACGTACCCATTCAGAGCTGACGTCACAGCTCCGGGGTGCCGGCGTTTTAAACTCAGTACATTCTGACTAGTCGAACTGACGTCAGATTTACGAGTGAGCTGAATGGCGGCTTCAATTCAAGATATCTACGATGAATTACTGACTATCTGAAACACATATTTCAGATATCTACAATTAAATTATGACTAGTCATAAAGTGAATTCGAGATATCTTGTTTTTTGTTCTGACTAGTCATAATTCTAATTAAAGAGGTCTTGAATGACACCCATAATTCAAGATGTCTTAAATGTATTTTTAGATAGGAGATATATAGTTTTGACAAGTGCAAATTAAATTCTAGATATCTAGAACTGTAATTTTGACTGTCAAAATTCCCTTTAAGAAATCTCCAAATGAATTACAGATATCTTGAATTAGACGGCATTTCTATGTAAGATATCTTAGATTAACACTCAGAATGAAGTTGGAGATATGTTGAATACGCAGTTTGTTAAAACGTTCTGCCATAAAATCAGAGATTCTGTGCACATTTCTGAAGTATCTGACATTTTCACATTCTCCACATATCCCACACTGAAGAGCTCTTTCTATATTGTTTTATTACAGTTTTGTAATAAAACAGCCACCTGAAGTTCTACAAAGGCAATTGTTCGGACAGCTCAGTACAGCACAAGAGGGCTTACACACAATCGCTTAATTCAGATATCTAAAACGTAATTCTGACTAGTCATAATTACGTTTGAGGTATCTTAAATTGTAATTACGGATGTGTGACCCTTCAAATGACAAATCCGGTGAAGTCATGTGAGATATCTTGAAAGGAATTTTGACTGGTCAAATTGTAATTGATGATATCCTAAATTAGCATTCTGGATAGTCAGAATGTCGTTTTAAAGATCTTAAATGTAATTATGGAGATTCAGACAAACTTAATTCAATCCAGGTTTTGACGTCGACTTAATTTCTTTGCCTCACAGATGCGTTTCCTGCCTTTTAGAGTTTGACTGAATTTTGTGTCCACAGTTCACCGTGGTTGTGTACACCATGGTTGTGTACGCTGTGGTTTTGTACACCATGGTTGTGTACGCTGTGGTTGTGTACACCATGGTTGTGTACGCTGTGGTTGTGTACACCATGGTTGTGTACGCTGTGGTTGTGTACACCATGGTTGTGTACGCTGTGGTTGTGTACACCATGGTTGTGTACGCTGTGGTTGTGTACACCATGGTTGTGTACACTGTGGTTGTGTACACCATGGTTGTAAACATGTTTGTTTCTGCTGACAGTTTAACATGGGAGTGACTCACTGCTGGAGCCTCTGCTGGACAGCAGAGGAACTGCAGCTTTCCAACACTTGAGCAAACCTTAAGAGACACTTCAGAAACTGGCAGTGAACATGTTTTTGAAGTTTTCTTCAGTGTTGAGAGTTGTCTGAATATAATTAGGTACATTACAAAGCACTAAAAGCTATTTTAACTACTTTTAATGGCACCAGTTTGACAAAATGTGATTAAATCCACGTGTGGTGGAGCGCTGAGTGGTCGTAACATCAAAACCTGCCAAAATATTGGATAATTTTTTGTGATCAGCTCTACACTGAAAATGACATTGTATTTGAACAGGAAGGAGGCCAGCGAATGAAACACAAGCGCTCATATTTTTATGGTTTACAGGCTAATAAAATGCATGAGATGAAAGATAAGCTCAGAGAATCATATGAATATGAAACTATAAGCAGCCAGGCCGTACACATGATTCTGAAAGTATTTTAAAGAAATCTGTAATTACAGTAAATCCAAAATGAACCAGTCTTTTTTCTGCAAACGGAGAAAGTGAGCGGATCCTCGTTGTTAGCAGCAACAGCTGTGGCGGTGTCTCATTTTTGGGTAAACAGACATAATGAGAGCAGAGCAGCTCGGCCTCTGCACCTTCACCGCCATAAAGTTTATTAGGGGTAAAAATGGCTTCACCACAGAGACGCAGAAATGTTTGTTGAGGGGGCGTGATGAGCTCTGATAGCAGCGGCGGACGTCAGCCGGAGGATTCACGGCACAGAGTCTGGGCATGTGGAGATACAGACATCCAAAGTGTACACCCGAACATCTGTTTGAGCTTCGAGGGATGATGAAGACCGAAGTCGTCCAAATGCAAAGTGAAGCAGTCACGTGCTCACGGTGAGAGAAAAGATCCAGATTTCAAACCTGAGTTCGCTCTGAGGCTGAGACGTCAGCGTGGACACGAAGCTCCTCACAGCAGCAGGTCAATGACCCGCCTCCTGATCACCTCAGACGGCCTCCTGATCACCTCAGACGGGCTCCTGGCTGAAGTTTGGGTGCTGCTTCATTTTCAGTGCTGTGCATTTTAGTCTTTAGGACACTCAAACAAACTTCATTAACCGACAAGTTTAACTTCATTTTATGTTTCCCGTCAATCAAAAGTGTTGGAGATTCATATTAAATGTTGACTCATTGAGGTAAATCCAGGCCTAAGACCTCGCTCTGAGTATAAGCATGTAACACAGGGTTATGCTCCTCAGCAGGCTTCCAGAAGCTGGGGCGGGGGGGGGGTAGGAGACAGGACAGCTGGCGTGAAGAGACGCACAAAGACCCACAATAACAAACATGAGGAGTGTGTTTGTTATGGCACACTGCAGTAGAGCCCAGGAGCTGCAAATGAGCAGAACTGTTCCTGCTTTAAATCCAATCAAAGCCCAAAACGTGTTCTCTGGAAGCACGAGGAGCGTTTTTACAACGAGGAACTACATCCTCGTCTGTTATCACTGAGGGCAAAGGTTCACCTGGCCGAGTCCGAGGACGAGCGGGATCGTGGAGGACAGCAAAGCCTGAACTTGCGTAACCCATCGAGTGATTCATTTTGAATCTCTATTTAATTTTTTATTTGATAGCGTGTGCAGGGGGGGCAGCAACATCAGGCATGCTTGCTGCTTCCTGGAAACAGAAGAGACACCTCTGATCACCAGCGACGATCTGAGCGGGGTGGCGGCCATTTCAGGCCACATGTCATCTCTTCTAAACAAAATGGCTGCCAGAGGAGCAGCTGATCCTGAGCGAATCCCTCGGGCCCGAGGCTGAAGGCAGCTTCCCACTGAAACCAAAGGGTCCGAGTCTTCGAGCACGAGCTGAACGTTTCTTTTTGTCGACGTAACGACTGCATTAAAGTGTTCGCAGCAGTGAACGATGTTTACGGCTTCATCTCTGTCAGCAGAGGAAATAATAAATGCAAATAAAAGGAAAAGACAACAAAGTGAGCAAATAGGTCTCAGCCTCTCGCCGCCGTCCATAAACGCTCAGGCGGTCGTCTCTCGAGCAGCTCATTCAGACTTATACAGCTGCGAGTTTATGGGCCATTTTACCATAAACTTTCATTTACAATATACTTACTGGCCCTAATACGCCCCTGTATTGGCCGCATTGATTGTGGATAAACAGTGGAGCCATAAAGGAGCAGTGCAGGAACGGTAGTAAAGGTAAGATAATACTGAAGACATGACGGGGACTACCGGTATTCCCCCGAAACTGCTCCGTAAAGATCACCACAGCATTTCTGTGTGTGTGTGTGTGTGTGTGTGTGTGTGTGTGTGTGTGTAGACTGAAAAACACAATGATGTGAAACAGACTGAATAAAGACGTGTGGTACAATATTACATATTTAATGTGTTTACGATGTTTAATTTTATATTTGATGATTGTGCAAATGTGCATCTCTCTCCATCTCCCTCGACTTTTACACGTTATGTTTTGACAGAAAAATAAATAAAAATAAATCAGGAAAAATACACAATGAAATAAAACATGAGACAAAAGTCTTCAAAGTGTCAGTTAAACCATATTCTATCAGAAATATTGAATAAATAAATTTAGAAAATACACATTCTCACAATTCCATATAAATAATATACATAAATTATACAGTTATAATCCAAATATAAATATATACAAATTTATGAGGATGAAAAAATAAATAAGATGCAATAAAAAATGAAAAATAAAATTCAAATAAATCGTGTCTCCACTCGGGGAAGTAAATTAAAAACAGAAAGCAGATAAAGTGCAGCGGATTCATAATGAAGTTTGGATTATCTATGTATTAAATAGTAAACATTTTTATCTCTCCAGTAAATATTTTAATCAGTGGCCAGTTATAGAACATTACCTCTGATTATAGTTCATCCTGAGCGCGTCTCTCTGGAGGCCCAGATGTTGTCCAGCTGTGGTGTATCCCGTGAGCAGCGGTTCTATCAGTCAGACACTTATTGTCTCCAATTACAGCTCATCATATAAACGAGTGCAGCCCCATTAGCCTGCATCAGATAGACGGCACACACACTTAAGTGTGTCTCCTTATCTGCTGAACACTTTCAATTAAGTGAAGTTTATATTATTGTTGTGTCTACATGATTCAGTCATTTATTAGGATTTTATTGCCTTTAAGGTGAGAGTCATATACACTGCGAGCAGCGTGCCAGCACTGTTTTTATAAGAGACCACAAATTATTGCTGTACAGAGTTATAAAAAATTATAGTTTATGATATAATGTGAGATTGAGCTACTAGAAAACTTATAAAATAAACCTCAAAAGTTAAACAGTGAACAAAAAATGTAGAGTAGCACCGTCTACGCTTAGCACGACCATAAAGGAATAACAGAACAGCAGTAAAGATAATTTCATATATAAAAAATGAGATAAAATAATATATTTATATATTTGTTTATTTATTATTAAATGTGTAAAGATTTTAAAAATGTTTTATGTTTGAGGAGTGGCTCTAAGATCGATGTGACTTCCTCAAACAGAACACTTTATATTTAAATGAGGTCCATCAATCATTTACAATCTAAATTAATAATCCCTTCAGTCTCATCCAGGCGGCAGGAAAACATGGAGGGTAAAAAGTTACACCTCTGGATCCTAACTGCAGCTTTCCCTGAGGCAACTGTTTGTTGCAATTTGGCACTATATAAATTGAATTGAACTGAAATTGAATTTTCATATTTTAGTCTCGGAGGCTTCAGTTGCTCACACTTCCCACAATGCACTTTCGCCTTATTTACTTAGCTGTCAGCTGCTGTGGGAAAAAGGAAGAAGCTCCTGTCAGAAAGGACAATGCACGTATTCAGCTCAGAGGTTATAAATGTCATACGTAAAGCAGTGAGTAAATAACACGACTACCGAAATGGAGGTCCTGTAGATTTCAGGCTCCCAACATCACGCTCACAGGTATCAACCATTTAAGGCACGAGTAGGTTTAGCGCAGCATCATCCTCACCCATTCTGTTTGGCTTTTATTCTCTGGGTTACTATTAATAACTTTGACTTGTCTGAATTGTTGCCGTGCGGATGTTTTTTACTATGTGAAAGAGCCGAATCCCAGACAAGCCCCCATTTATTACACCCACCATAACAAAAGCAGAAATTCATTCAGCAACAATTTAAAAGTTGACATATAATATTAGTAACTCAAAAAACAATGACCAAGCGGACCAGATGAAAATAACAGTGGCTAAAGCTAACTCATGGCTAGCTGTAATTAGCCACATTGATGTTTGGTTTCTACATTCTCTTATTTTTTGTATTGTTTTTACATGTTCTCATGAGCAGGTATTATATAATAATCTGTGATTATAGATTACACAATTTCTGTGCAAGAACCTAAAACTGTGAACATTTTTAGTACTTTTATTTTTATACAAAAATGTTCCTTACAATGTATCAAGAAGAGGTTTGTAAAGACACCAACAGTCTCTGTGTTGCTAATTAAAATATGACATAAGATAAGATAAAACTTTAATGGTCCCATGATGGGGAAATTTGTGCATTACAGCAGCTCAGTACAGAGAAGAAGGATGAATAAAACAAATGAAATAAAATAAAATAAAAAAGACTATATACATAAAATATATATCAATACAAATATACACACATATACATCAAAGCACTATATACAGATATCAAAACACTATGTACATTTGAAGTCAGTGAAAAAATTTGTATACAGTTATTTGTGTTACACTTCTGTATCATGTATGATGTGATATGTTATTTGTGATATTTGTGTATTGTTACATGTTCAGTTTAGGGTTTTTGTTTGTTTGTTTGTTTTTCAATTTATCAATTCAATTCAATCAGCTCAAGGTGGTTTATACTGTAAAGTAAAGACCCTACAATAATATAGAGAAACCCAACAATCAGACAACCCCTACGAACAAGCATGTGGTGACAGTGGGAAGGAAAAACTCCCTTTTAACAGGAAGAAACCTCCAGCAGAACCAGGCTCACATTAAATGTTTCAGTGTTTCAACCTCTTCAAAAGAAATCCCCAAAGCTTCTAAAAACTTTCAATGTAAGCTGTAAATAAATTATTATAATTCCTGTATTGTATTATATTGTGACATATTCCAGTGTTGGGACAAAGTTACCATAATCTATCGAGTTACATCACATATCACATACATCACATCATATCACATCTGTGGCTGTCCCTCCCTGAGCTTGGATCTGCTGGAGGTCTCTTCCCTATTAAAAGGGAGTTCTTCCTCCCCACCCTCTCCAAGTGCTGCTCTTAGGGGATTGTCTGGTTGTTGGGGCTCTTGTTAATGTTGTATGTTTTCCTGACACTATGACGCACCCTGTTGTAAACTGTCTTTGTATAAATAAAACAGAACTTGATGTAGCTTCCATCAGCAGTAAAACACCACAAAGAAGTATAAACTGCTGATAATGATGATAATTACTGTAATAGGACCAACACATGTTCAATAAGTGAACCCCGTTTTTCTGCTGCAGTCAGTCTCTGAACTCTTTGAACGCTTCTCACCTGCTTTTACCTGCAGTTTATGGACCTGGTTTAACAGCAGGTTAGTGTGTGTCCCACCCGCCTCACCTTTCCCCTCATTAACCTTCATCCTGTTGATAGTGTCGGAGGTTTCGACACAGCGCTGCAGGATCCTGAATCCACTCCAAGTTCACGTTTGGCAACAGCCAGAGAAACTTTTTTTTTTTACTGCTTAAGCCTGAGAACTTATTTCCTGACATTATGTGTGTGTGTGTGTGTGTGTGTACATATTATATATGATATGCATAATGAACTGAGACCATTAGTATCAGATTCATAGACCTGCAGTCTTGATTGTTACAGCCTGTCTGACCTGTAATTACCTTTTAATTTTATCATGTTTCTATTTTTTTCTTCATTTTTTTAATCTCATAATTGTCGCTTTTTAAAATATAATTTTTCATAATTTAGATTTTAGATTCAGACTTGCAGCTTTTTCCCATAATTTTTACTTTACAATAGTACAATAATGCTGAACTACTCAAGCTGTTTTTTTATTTTGTGTTAATTTTTCGTTGTTTTTTTGTTTTGTTTTTTGCTGGCCGGTTGCACATGCCAGTGTATTAACTGACCGATGAGATGAAGTCTGTTCAGATCAGAGCCATTAACATGGAGCCTTTCCTCACCAGTACACTATTACACCAGGTTATTATGATTTTAGTTTTTATAGTTTTATCTCGGCTGTTTCAAAGTAAACGGTCGAGCTGTTGTCATCGCCTCGGCGTCAGCGGCGTCGTCTGTTCCACAAAAACTTTATCGTTGGCTGAAACTCGAGAACGACGTGACCGACGATGTTCAGATTCACATCACACACTCCACTGTAACAGCTGAGCCCTCAGTTACACGATTATACCTGAAAACAGTGATGAAAATGTGACGTATAGATTTTTATTTTTTAGATTATGTTACTCCACTACTTAAGATTTTGTTTTCCTTCTGATGTCATGTCTTTGGCTGTCTTTATCAGAGTCTCAGCTGTTGAGACTGAGTCCTACTTTCACAGTTTCGACTTTTTTCGCTCTTTTTTCCAGTTTTTATACCTGTTAATGTGAGTTACCATGGTTTCATCCTACCAATCTATGACCTACATTTACTTACATTAAAAAAATGAAACCATCCAGCTAAAACACTGAGGTCTTAAATTCTTGCTCTGACTTTTAAAAACAAGCATGTGCACCTGAAACTGCCCTGTGAGTCGTTTTCCTTTGCTTCTCTCAGAGTTTCTGTCCTTCTTCCTCTTTGGCCTGCAGGCTGTTAAATAGTTAATCAGTGAAAAAGTAAAAGGAAGTCATGGGGTGTTCAGAGTTCATTGCCCCTTGTATAATTTTATGTGTTTCACTCGTGTCCTCGTTATAACTCCAATCATGTTACAGTTTTATATTTGCGAGCGAGCTGCAATCACAGAAATCATTACATTTCGTTGTTCTGCCTGCAGCTGCAGCTCCCAGACCTGACCCTCACATCAGCAAGAAAACTGCACTTCGAAAACCACAGCAGCCTTCTCAGGTACCTCTGAGCAGGTGCAACGAAGTGCAGTTCCTCTGACTGCCAGTAGGTGCTGGCTGAAGCTTCATCTATTTTACTCGTGGGTAAAATAGTGAGGTGTTTACTCGGTGGTAGCCTCATCAGGACCTCATGTTTTCTCATCATGAGGTCCATCCACATTGGCTTCACCTTTCAGACACAGAGCACCACCATGAGTTTATACAGTCTGCTATATGTGAGCCATATCAGGCCCACCTAGCATCTGCAGTGACCCATGTCAGGCATGTTCACCAGTTTTAGGACACAGCAGCATTAAAGGTCCAAATGTGTCTGCCATCAGGCCCATTTGTTCATAAAAAGCATCAAAGGTCTCATGAATAAATGTACTGGTGAGCCAATAACAGGAAGCCATGAAGAGAATCCAGCGTTTAGTCCCGACCCCGATCAATGACGAGCTGGCGACTGAAGTTCAAGAACAAACGTGCTCATTAGCGCCATCAAAGCGTCCCAGACGACGTCAATCAGCTGATTTTTTTCATATTTGACTTACTCGCTCACTGATATGCATCAAAGGCCCCTCCCTGCGTCAGGCTCCAGGCGTGAGGTCAACATGGGCTGTGGGGACGCACACCTGCTTACACTCACGCTGGGAGCGACACATTTGTAATTAATAACATTTAAAAGTCACATACATGACGCATCATGTGTATGACTCAAACTTGGGTCTCTCCACCACACCTCCACCCTCCTCTTTACCCTTTAATCAGTGCACATGAGAGCGTGCTGATAAAAAAGGGACATGAAATAATGCCGGGAAATTAGTGTTCAGCAACAATAATCAGTAGATTAGGGTTGTGACAATCTGACAAACTGCTGTGAGACGGGTAACAGTGGCACCTACTGTTACCTGCTGCATCACCTGGCCGTTGGAAGGAGGGAAAACGAGAAGCATGAGGAACAAATGTGTTTTTCCTCCATGTTCGTCGGTTTGGTGCAGCCTGGGCTGAGTCAGTCTTACTTCAGTCTGACAGGAGAAAAAGCAGAATTTTCCTTTAAACTTTAGTTTCAGGAATTCAACTGGAGTCGTCCGAAGGGGCAGAAACACGAGCAGGTGCCTGAATCACAGTTTGCTTTGCACTAACATCAAAATTTAACCTGCTGCACATTTTCCTCAGTGACATTTTAATGGTGCCGTTAACCTGCGTCTTACTCTGTTCACCTGGAGGAGGGGGAGGGTTAAAGGTCACAACCCTGAGATGACCGAGAAGGACTCACACCTCTGAGCTTCTGCCTGCTGAAAATGCAAATTCTCCTAAAGCATGCTAATGCCCCGCTCTTCCTGCCACCCCCACCCACCCATTGTTTACCCAGGCTGCACCTGTGACTGAGCGCGACTTTCAACACCAGGACGAGCGGAAGGAGAGCGGGAGGAAGGGGAGGAGGAAGTTCATCAGGGAGGTGTTCCTAATATTTTGTCCTTAGTATCAGAATAGAAGCACACCAGTCATCTTTCGGTATAACACACAATAATGTTCAGTATAATAATAACATGATATTAATGAATATGTGGAGACTTTGTAACAAAATAAAAGACATGAATCTGAAATACAAACAAACTGTAAAATAATCACATTTTTGTTTTGCTCCTAATCAGTTTTGTGGTACATAAATGTGTGTGTCCTCCTAGATTGGTTTTATTTTCTCTACTTTTTTGTCCTAAACACTCAACGGCCACTTTATTAGGTACACATTGCTAGTACCGGGTTGGCCCTTTAATTCTTCCTGGCACTGATTCTTCACGATGCTCAGACAGAGGAGCACAGTTCTGGTCCATTTACCAAAAACCTGTTACACCAAAGCAGTGGTTCCCAAAGTGTGGTTCGGGACCCCCAGGTGGACCGTGAAGGTACTGCAGGTGGGCTGCAGAAATAACAGAGATTCATGAAAACTTGTGTTGAAACTAAAATAATGTCTCTGCCGCTGATTTCCGAGTCGCTGTTAAACTTTTCTGCAGACTCGAGCGTCCTCGATCACGACTGTAAGGGTTAATCATTTTAAACACACACGCACACACAGAGTGAGGTGTTGCGGTTCTCATGGTTTTATGGTGAGAATAAACACCGCAGGTAAACACGGGAATGCTGTGGAGCTGGTGGGTGTTTGTGATGAGCTCAGCGGTTTATTAAAGCTGGAGTTCATATTCTGATTAAACTACATCAGCGGACTCCGGGGTGCAGGTGGGTCCGTGGGGGTCCGTGGATGGCAGTGGGTGTTTTGGCTCTGCAGGGGGCCTCGTGGACAGTCAAGCTGTTCGTAGACGGCACGCAGACTTCCTGTCCTTCTTTACCTGGAGAGCTGACGTACGAGGGCCACACCTGTGTCCACCTGTGGAAATCATGTGATAATCGATGATAAATATGTCTGTGTGGAGGAGGACAGCTAAAAATGATTTTTATTTTTTATTTTAATGCAGCAGAACAGTTAAATTACTTTGGTGTCTGTGGGGCGATGAAAGGCTGATAAACGTTATTGTGTATATATGTAAACAGAACCAGCGAATATGCAGTATGATGATATAAATGTGACTAATTGGGTCCAGGCTGGAGCTCCTCTCTGGGCTCGGTGCACTGCCCGAGCTGCCCTCACCTGTCCATGGGCGGCTGCGTGTTTCATTCCCGCCTCGGGAAACCTGCAGCGGCTCCTCTGCGCTCACGGAGCCGGAGATAAGAGTCCCCACGGGGAGCTTTTTATGGCTTCTCAGAAGGAGACGGTTCCTCTGATCAAAGTCAAGTTTTTTCTGCCTCACCTGCATCTACCTGCTTCAGCCTGTCGGCAGGTTACATTTGTTCTAAAGGGTTAAGCCACCGTTTTTTCCCTCTGGAGATTTCTGAAACTGTTTTTAGAACATTTCACAGTTTTTTATTTATAAAATCATCCTGCAGCCTGTGAATGAAAAAAGAAGCAGAAGTTTGTTGGAGAGATTCAAGAAAGAAAGAAAGAAGTTTTTATGTAGTTTTCAGCAGGTTTTTATCTTTAAGAAAGGTGTTAGAAAATATTTTATCATTTTTAACATGTGGGATTTAATTTACTCAAGATTAAAAACATTTTTGTTTATCAAGCGGCCAAAAATAAGAGAAAATGTAGATTTCTGATAAATAACACAGACTCGCTCTTTTAAAGGGTCGTTCTTGGAAACATGTTTATGTTTAGTTTATTTTATATTGTATTTTAAATATGAGAGCTGGGACAGTCGTGACCCTGAACTGGATAATGGAAGAAAATGGATGGATGGAATAAATAAATATGGAGACGTAGATTCGGTTTATCTTTGGGAGTTTTTACAGCATTATTTTTATTTTAATTTCACTGATTAAAATGTTTCCGTGCATAATTTTAATTTTTAGTTTAGTTTATGACCTTTGGTCTTTCTTGGAGCCTTCAGTTCATTACGCCCTCCTGTGGCGCCCCCTGCAGGCACTCCGTGTGCCTGTAACTCTCGAATATATTTGAGGTTTAAACTACAAATATTTAAGGTTACTAAATTATATTTAGACGTAGAGCTTCGTGATGTGTGTATTTTTCTTTTGTTTCTTTTTGCTGGTTTTGAGTTAAATCATCTCCTGATAAAAGAACAGTTTAAAATAAACTCATTTTAATTTGAGTTGCTCAGTTTTACCATCTTCAGCACCCTCCCTCCTCTGCACGTGTCCAAACCATCTCAGCCTCTCTGACTCTGAGCTGTCCCTCTGATGGACTCATTTCTAATCCTGTCCAAGCTGCTCACTCCCAGTGAACATCTGAGCATCTTCAGCTCGGCCTCCTGTTTTGTGTCAGAGCCCCCATTTCCAAACCATCACAGCAGCTCTCACTACCATCCTGTAAACCTTCCCTTTCACTCTGGCTGCTCTCCTTCTGTCACAGCTCACCCCTGACACTCATCTCCACCCGCTCCACCCTGCTGGAAATAAATATAAACATTAATCATGCTTGAGTGTAGAAATGCTGACACTGATCACATACACTGTGGTGAACTTTCTCTTAAAAATTGATGTGAAAGCTGAGAGTTCAGGTTTTAATTGTAAGGAATATTTTGTTAATCATTTAAATCATCACGGTCTGACTTATAATCTCAGATTTATTTAAAACTCTTGACTGTTTTTCACTGTTTGCAGTTCCTGCCCACCACATGTAGAGGGCAGTGTTGCTTAATGTCCTCTGTGAACGGAAACAGCAGAAGAAGAGGAGGAGGCGAAGGCTTCAGTGGGGCGGTTAAAATGTCGGCTCCGAAAACCATCCCGAAAGATGCTCAGGTTAGAGCCGAGCGTTTCCTCGGCGCGCTGCAGCTTCATGCAGTTTTCCTCTGTTTCTGCCGCAAAGCTTTGATTTTCTGTGCATTGGCCTAACCAAGCGACACTGCGTTCAAGACAATAACAGCTAGCATGTTAGCCTAGCCGGGAGCGGTGTTCCGCTGAGAATCCGGCTCCTGGTTTGGAGTTTATTCTGCAGTTTGTGGCAGACAAACAGCGTGGCTGCGTGAGTGGGTTGTGTTGATTAAGTGATCAGTCGGTGCATTAGTGCTAAGCTAGCGTAGCTTAGCAACAGTGCTGTTCACAACAATAGCAGCCGGGAGCTAGCATATTAGCCTAGCCTTTAGCCGGGAGCGGGCGGTGACAGCCCGGCCTCTGTACCCCGATCCTTCTTATCTTCTTATCCTGACGTAACCACCGTGTTTTTAGTCACAACAGCAGCACAACTCTGTTGTAAAATCCACTGAGTTGTTGTGTGTGATTCACGCACAGCAGGCGTGTGTTAAGGTGTTTGTTTCCTCTGCAGGTGATGATCCAGATCCTGAAGGACATGGGCATCACCGAGTATGAACCCAGAGTCATCAACCAGATGCTGGAGTTCACCTACAGTAAGTCATCGTTTCAGAGTAAAACTAAACTTTACTTCATGTAACTGATGCCTATTAAAACGCATCAGGGCTGCACAGTTATCAGCTTTTAATCTTCATCACAATCAAATGATTATGTCAGGTGATATTTAAAATGCATCCTCCACCAAGTGGAAGCAAAGCAAAAACCAATCAGGTACTCCCTAAATCAGCACCTGCCTGCAGGAACCAATCACAGCTGTTCCCTGCGTGCAATGGAGGATGCACATATTGAAAGTAGTGCCTGGATTAAAGTGGGAGGAGCTAAAACACAAAGGAGGATTATTCTGAACTTTGAATCATGTGAAGTTGTCCTAACAGTCCAAACTTTGAATGATTGAATCCTTGTTTATGTCCACAGGGTACGTGACCACCATCATTGAAGATGCCAAAATCTATGCCGCACACGCCAACAAGTCCAACGTGGACGCCGACGACATCAAACTGGCCATCCAGTGCCGCATGGACCAGTCGTTCACCTCGCCACCGCCACGAGACGTAAGCCTCCGCCATCATCACGGATTTTCACGGGCATTTTTAATTTATTCGGCATCTACAGTCCTGCAAAAGCAAAAGTCCCGAAGAAGAATGTCAGTCAATAATCTGTGTTTATAGAAAACATCATTAAACTTTTGTTGCTCGTGTCATAAAACAGTGAGATCATTAAAATCTAGTAAATCTGAGCTGAGCAGATATCAAACCAATATCAGCGACCAGTGAAAGCATGTGAATTTCTGATCAGCTGATCAGAGTGAGTTTAATCAACACCAGCAGGGAGGAAGTGAGGCATCATAGCTCAGGCTGGAGTCCCACCGGTAACCTGACAGATTCCAAAACCCCGTTAGACCCAGTACGACTGATTGAGGTGATTTGCTGTCGAAAATGTCAAAGTTCAACATGAAATGTAATCAGATTACATTCAGACTTTTGCAGCTACTTAAAAAAGTCACTTTAAATACATTTAGTTCAGTTTCAGCCTCATCTTCACTCAAATGTTCACATCTCAAAGATCCAGCTGTGATGCACATTTTTCCATCTGTGTGATTGATTAATCTGAGGTCCTAAACAGCAGGGAGCCTGGACGGTGGAGTCCAGCCGACTCTGTGGCGAGGAAGCTGATTGGTTGTTGAATGGTGACATCACTTGCATTGTAACCCCTCTCTGTGTTTCCAGTTCCTGTTGGAGGTTGCCAGGCAGAAGAACCAGACCCCCCTCCCTCTCATCAAACCCTACACCGGCCCCCGACTCCCCCTGACCGCTACTGTCTGACCGCCCCCAACTATAGACTCAAGTCTGTACAGAAGAAGGTGAGCCCTGAACTCCTCATCCTCACGTGTATCATTAACATGTATGTGTGATAAAAACCGAGGTGGGTTGTTTTCCGTCCTCCAGGTGTCGTCCGCCGGCAGGATATCGGTGCCTCGCCTCAGCGTCGGTGCCGTCACCAGTAGGCCGACCACGCCCACCCTCGGTGAGTTTCGGGTGTATCGTCCTGTAATTTCTAAATCCAAAAACCGTCCCTTCAGTTTGCTCTGTCCTTATGAAGAGGTGGCATGAAGGTTTGTGCTGCTGAAATGATCTCCTACTTTAGTGAGAGCTGCTTCTTACACACAGGCTTTAAATCATAAAGTATTAAAGTCCGATCCTGTTAGTCATAAAATCCTCTAAAGCCGTTCTGTCGGTGCTCCTCAGGGACGCCGTCTGTCCAGTCGGTCACCACTAAAGTTGGCACTCCGGTGTCTTTAACGGGTCAGAGGTTCACCGTGCAGATCCCGCCGCCCTCTCAGACGGCCACCACCAAACCCAGTAAGAACACGCCTGTTTTATTTTTCTGGGGAACAAAATCAGCCAAATTATTTAATAACACTTGATTTTGGTTGGGAAGCATCAGATGTACAAGTAAAAAAACCAAAACAAGAACACATTAATGTGGAAGAAAAGTTAAAAACCTGTTTATTCTCAGCCAGCATCTGAGCACGAGGACAAAAGTCCAGACTGAAAGGTTTCATGGCCCAACAGAATGATGTGAATAAACTTTTAAACTACATAAACCTTGATGCTTGCTCTGTCCCCATAGCAACGCCGTCCACGCCCGCCGTCTCCAACGTCCTCATCAACCCGTCTCTGATCGGCTCCAAGAACATCCTCATCACCACCAACATGGTGTCTCAGAACTCCGGCGGAGAGTCGCTAAAGAGGAAGCACGAAGATGACGAAGACTACGACGCTTTATGACGCTGAAGGCGGCAGTTTGTACTAACCCGAAAAAAACCTCAGCAAAGACTGAAAGAGACGCCTGAGGGTAGATTTAGTTTGAGAGGAAAACACCGCCTGCTCACAGTGAGACTGATGCTGGACTGTGGAGTCAAAGCTGCAGGCAGGTGGAGGAAAAGTGTCTCCGAGGTGATTTACAATAAAGGAAGAAAACCTGGGATCTAAGTCTGTCTGTTTGAACCCAAAATCTGCATTAGAACACAAGTTTTTAGCTTTTAAAGCTGCAGCACATCCAGCTTTGAGTCATGTAGTGAAAAATGTTAGTGTGCAAAAATCAGTAGATTTGAATTTAATGTTTTTTTTAATTAAATGGATGAAGCCTGCAGTCCAGCAGAGGCTCCAACGATGAGTCAGTCCCCGTAGACTCCAATGTTTAAAATGTCCAACTTTACAGCAGAAATAAACATGTTAATAGCCTGATACAAAATCTGCTTCGGTCTCTATACCTGATTGAATTCCTCATAACAACTGTACAGTGTGGGGCTTACCTTCTTTATATATTTGTTTAAATTGCACTGTAAGTACTCTTTTTGGTAAAGCACCTGAATACTGGAGGGATGCTTCACTTTCACACAAACAGGTGTAACAGAAGATGTGGTTTAATGAGTCAGTACCAGATGCAATACTGCATATTTTTAATAGACTGAGTAGAATAATAAGAGTACTGAAACTAGTGGGGGTTCTTTTAGTCATGAGTACAGGCGTAAAAAGCCTCTGAAAGGGCCGAGCTTAAGCCTTTTATATCCATATCAGGGTTCTTCTGTATGCAGTAACCAAGAGAGACCAGAATGGGGTGTCGGTGTTTCCTTACAGGTTGTGGAGTTCCACAGGGCTCCATCGTTGATCCTCTACTTTTCACCTGTTTAACCCATATTAAAACTTACATTTCATATTAGCTGTTAGCTGTAGCTATATACCAGTAGATGGTGGACTGGTTGCTGTTCATTAGAAGCTATGTTGCTCAGGTGCATCTTTTAATGCATTTGTGTAAATAATCATAAATCACTGAAGTTTCCCCTCATTTTCATTTTGGTCTGCTTTTATGTGAGATATTTAATGAAGTTTAAAATGATCTCAATAGTTCTGCTTAACCCATAAGAGCCCACACACACTTCTCTTTCCAGAAAAATTCATAAAGAATTTCAAAAATCTTTTAAACTACAAACTTAAGAATATTTCCTTGACATGTGAAACTGTGACGCTGGTGCCACTGTGGGTTCTTATACAGTTGTGCAGCTGCTTTTGTGATGTACACACTTCTCCATTTAAACCAGTTTGCAGCTCTTGAGTTAAGTCAGACTTTAGTCTCGTTACCTCAGCGCTGGACTCAGCATGTGGTAATATGGGCAGGGGGGTTATGACCCCCCCCCCAATAATCGAATTCAATCACTATACCCCCCCCCAATAAAGTCACATCGTTTCAATTTACAAAAAACATCTTACATGAATAACATGTTAATTTTATTTATTCATGATCAATTTTGGGTAAAATACTAGCATGTTTAAACATTTATTAATGTAACCCCCCCCCCTCCCTAAAAAACTTGGTATCACCCAACCCTCCTTCTCCACCAATCAGCAGCCTTCACCGTGTGCTACACAGCTGCAGCTCTCTTGTTGTCTTTAGTTAATTCTGACCTGATGTCATACATGCACATTTAAGCATAACTGCTGAAGATGACGCGAAGGGTTTCAGTCTGCTCTTCTTTAACTACTAACGGCTATATTTGTGGAATTAACCAAATTACAGTGCACCAGGTAAATACATACACTTGGAAAATTGAGAAATTTAGGTGTCATACAATAGATTCTAAAAGTGTAAAATATTTGTTACTGTTGGAAGAAATGTGAAAAACGTGAGCCTTTTCTTTATCCTTGAAGGTGCAGAGTGAATACAGAGAAAGTTCAATAAATACACAGTAAAAACATCGTAATGTATTTCTGATACGGTTAACCCTAAATCTCCTGAATCCTTTTAGAAAAGTAAATGATTTGTATAAATCAATAAATAGGCAGAGCTTAACCCCCCCAATGTTGGACTCTTTTAATTTCATATGAATGACATCGTGCAGCTCTGCAGGTTTCTCCATCTGCTCACAGTGAATCACCTCAGTGACATGAGTAGGCTGATAATTAGGACCCAGCATTAACATCATTTAGCTAACATTTAAGTAAATTAACCAGAGCGTCTCTCCTTCAACATTATTTCCTGTTGCTTCAGAGTTCATATTCAGAACTTCTGAGCAAGATGGTGGCAGCAGAGGCACACCAGTGTGTGCTAGGCTTCACCTCTGCACCGTGATTGTGCTGTCTGAGCCTTTTTAATGCAATTATCTGACTGATAATATGGCTGCTGTGCAGCTAATTGTACCAACAGGCTGAGCTCCAGTTTGGGTGTTACTGATTTAGGAGAGACTCTGAACTCCCCGTCAGTCTGAATGCTCACCCAGAGGCTTTTCATAGACCCAGCATCGATAATGCCATCAGTTTTTCCTCACAGCGAAGCCTGCTGCTGCCTGATCTGCACTGGAAACTGGATTTGTTTTTACACCTGAGCAAAGACTTGCATACTTCCTGCTGCAGGTGAACACTTATTTTCTTGATTGTGCTAGACTAAAGATACTAAACCCACTAATGTAAATCAGTTTAACGTTGCTGTGAAGCTGTGAAGGGCTTTTACTGTGAAAGGAAGGAACAGGAAGAAGCCCCGTTGTCATGAGGACGGAACATATCAGGTTTCCAGCACACGATCAAGCAGCGACCACGAAACACCGTCTGAGTTCCTCGTTTAAAACTTTAATTAATGTAGTTTTTTGGTCCGACTTTTGTCCAGCTTTGACACTAAATGTTTCACGGCTTCTTCCTCTGACACAGAAACAGACGCGCAGCCTCGGTGTCTGTTAGTTCATTTTACCTTTAATAATAAAAAGAAAACTAAAATAAAAATCTCAACATAAAAAATACATGGCAAAACAATAGACTCTTAAATGATTATGAGAATAATCATGGTCGCAATGATACAGTAGAAGTAATAAGTCACCATAATAATAATAATAATAATAATAATAATCAGAAGCATTATAATCATAGATCTATCTGTTCTGGTGTCCGTCCCACCAGCAGAAATCACTTCCTGTTTTATAGACATTGTGGTAAGCATCGCACAGGCCGGGGCGTGGCACTTGTCAAAATATTTTCACACTTAGCAAAGTTACCCCACATATGCACGACAAAATAAGGACAGAATCACAGCTCGTACGATTCACAGCACTGCTTGGAAACTAAATTTAAAACAAAGGAATTCAAATCATGCTCCGAGTCGGCTTCTTCTTCTACGTCTTCTTTTAGGGTCGCAGCTTCAACGACTGAAGGAAGGAAGGGAGGAGGGAGGGAAGGAAGGGAGGAGGGTGGGAGGGAGATTTGGCAGTTTTAAAGTTGAATTAAACAAAATATCTGAGTTGCAAAACCCCAATAAACCATTTAGGAAAAAATAAACTAACATTCTTCTTAATCTTCTGGAACCAAAGATCTGCAGTTCTGCGGGGTTTTCGTCCAATGAAAGTGCAGTGCTCGTGTTCATCTGAAATGTTGATCTGTGCGGGGATTCGGGGGCCGGAAATGTAAAAAAAAAAGAAGAAAAGAAAAAAAAAAGCCTACACTAAAGCAACAGATTTAGAAAGCTGGAATCTAAAACCTGAAGTCCATCACACAATGTCTGAGTTTGGATGGAAAGAAAAATGAGATCATTAAATGGTTTGATGGTCAGGAGAAGGCGAGCCGGGACGTTTGTGAGGCGGATTTAGAATGGAAACGCTGGTGCTGATTGGTTCATTTTGGCTGTTCTCATGGCACCTAAAGTTACTTCCTGTAAAGTAAGTGTGCTTAAAAGTTTCAAAGTGTCCAAAATGAACTAAAGTTTGAACAGAACGTGAAGAATCAGCCACTTTGACTTTATGCCATCTGCATTATCGACTGAAGCTAAACTGGGACACGGCTGTACTGTCATGTGACTGTACCACAAGATGGCAGAGCAAGTTAACATACAGCTACTTTCAGCTGCTCCCGTATTCCTGACGCCACAAAGAAAAGGCTCTCCGGCTGGAATTGAACCAGTGACTTTGCCATTGCCAAGCAAATGTGTTAACCACTACACTATAGAGGCACTGCAGCAAGTCACAGTAACTGTTACGTGACGAGCAAAAGAACGACACTGAATACAGGTCTCACCGACTCACAACATCTTGTGGTACACAGTGGTATTATGCTAAATTAAAGCTCTGCCTCAGTTCATTTCTCAACACAACTCATCTTAGTGGTCATTCTCTCAGCCTGCTGACGCTCTGGTTCATTTTGGACCATTTTAAACAATTTCTACCTTTCAAGGGTACGCATTTTATTTGGCATCAACCTTTAAAATGTAGCTTTATTGTTCTATTCATTAAATCTCTAGTGTTGACCCAAAATATTAAAAAAAAAAAAAAAAGGCCACATACTGAAGGTGGATTTTTAAGAGAAAATTTTTAGCTATTCTGAAAAAACTTAAAACTATTTATTCTAAAGTCACAGCTTCTACTTTTATTCTCATTAGAATCCATTTGAGCAGCTTTGCATGATTCATAGCTCAAAATAAGCCTTATCTTACGGAGCCCATATTTCAGTCTGTTTTAGCTCCTCCCCCTTTAAACCAACTTTCTTTTGATTGGTTATCCTTCATTTTGGACAGATGGGTGGGCCGTCTGTTCCTGAGATGACCATATTGGGGACATCTACTCCCCATGACAACATACAGATCCATGAGTAAAAAATAAACTGATGACTGTTTAGAAGCCTGAGTTTTTGGCTCACAGGGATCACTGTACATACACCAACCTCATAAGAAACTTTGGCCATGTTTAATACGAACTTCCACCACTGGAACAGGACGTATATGACAGGAAATAAGGAAAAGCAGAACAGGTCTGCTTTAAACTAAGGAATTCTGTTCACCAACAGCATCTTTTGTTAATAAATTAATAGAATTCCTGACAAAACTCAATCTAAAGAATAATTTGTAGACCAAAAAAAAAAAAAAAAATCAAATCCAATCATTATAGAAATAAATATAATCCCCGTGAAATATAAAATTTGGGATTAAAGGCATCTGTTTATGTTGGTCTGGAAATTAATATTCCCAAATCCCAGACAAACCCCCAAACGTTTTACCATTCCAGTAAAAATAAGTAAAAAAAAGAAAAGAAAAAAAGGCCACAGAAATAAAAACTGTTTTTACCAGACTACAAATAATTCCTAGAATGCATGTTGTGAAAAATGTTAAAATTTAAAAAGAAAAGAAAAAAGAAAACAGTAAAATAAAAGTTTACACTGAAACTTTAGATGGAAGTTATATCAGAAAAAGTGGCTTTTAAAAAAAATTAAATTAAAATGAATATAAAATTTTAAAATTATATTTACAAGAATATTGTTTAATAGTTGATTTCCCTGAAACTGAAATTTAAGAACTGTGAATAAACTTTAATTACAGAAAAATAACAATGCGGTGCTGCTAAAGTGAAATATCACAAATACGCTCAACCATTTTAAATCAACAGTTACTCATGCTGTGAGTTCTTTTCAGTCACAAAAATTCAGAGATCATCGTGTTGGCAACAGTTAAACCTTAAAAGGCACAACACAGTTTCCTGTGGTGACTAAACTCAGACATGAAGCTTCAAAATAACTTTAAACACTTGTTCAAAGTGAGTTTGGACCAATGAGTGAAAGCAAACCAAACAAAGAGCACCAGAGTTTCCCTTCAACAAGCCCACAATGGTGAGTTAAACCAACCGCATCGAGTCACAGACCGTTTCTGTTTCTAATTTAAGAGCCAACGGGAGAAACAGACTTTACTTTAGCATCAGTTTTTTTCTCTTTAAGAAACATTTTACGGCCGACTAATTGTAAACCTGAAAGTGAAATCAACAAACAGATCCGATGAAAGTCAAAAGTCTGTCCAGTGACTCAAAGTCCAAATCTGGTCTAAAGTTTCATGAAACAAACAAACAAACAAAAAAAAAAACAATTCCAGCATGATCAGAGCTTTTTTGTTTTTTAAACTTGAGTGTTCTTTAGTTCTTTAAGAGAAAAATAAAATAATCCAGGATATAAATTAATCATGACTATCGGTTACTCTCCCTGATTTGTGTATAAACTTTCAAACATCACAAACATCCTTAAACCATGTGCGCCAATAAAAGAACAATCTGAGAATCAGGTGAAATAAATGTCAATAAATGCAACGAAAAGACAACCAAAAAGAAACCAAACAATAAATCAATCTAAACATCTGTTACTCTACCAGTCTATGATTTTTATTCTCTGGTCTTATAAAATCCCATCAGCTGAGACAATCTTTCATCCCTCTCACCTGACAAACATACAGATGCATTACTTCCAGTTTTTCAGTAAACTAAAAATAAATCAGTATCAGCTCTGTTTAG
Organism: Pterophyllum scalare; assembly: GCA_024447675.2. Classification (NCBI taxonomy): domain Eukaryota; kingdom Metazoa; phylum Chordata; class Actinopteri; order Cichliformes; family Cichlidae; genus Pterophyllum; species Pterophyllum scalare. Next base: position 77,506 of record JAMQGT020014429.1, read on the forward strand.
GCCATTTTGGGAATCAGTGTAACCCTTACAGTTTCTAAATCCACAGCTAAAAGGATGAGACAGCACTGTTATTTATTTGGGGGCTTGTCCAGGATTCAGGCTCCAGAATACATTCATCAAGGAACAAAAGAAAAAAAAAATAACAGAGCTGCAAACGCTGCGAACCAATGCACCTTTAAAGCCAATGGGCAAAATGGGACCATAATATATTTAGAGGCTCACAATTTTGGACAGGCCTCCTATAAATCCTTCCACGTGCTGCTGATTTGAGCATTGTTTTTAGCTTCAATCGGTTTCATCTTTTCATGTAATTTGTTGAGAGTATAAAACAGGATTGAAAGCACCAAAGATAATCTCTGGGATGTAAATAAAGGGAAAACTCAGTCAGTGCTGGAATGTTTTTTTTTTTTTTATAATAGAAAGAAAGAAAAAAAATGACAAGCATGGTGAACATTTCTGAACATGGATGACAGGTTGGAGCAGAAGGAGAGCGGATGCTGGTGAAATCGAGCTTCAGTTGCTTGTAAGACTTCTCTGAGTGTGTCTGTGTGTCTGTGTGTGTTTCCTCTTGCTGCAGCCACTGCAAGAAAAAGCATCTACAGGATTTACCCGAAGAAAAGCGGCGATCACCACCGAACAATTTTTTTTTCCAAATATATATTCTGTTTGTACAGGACGGTGATCGTCGGCGAGGGAAACATTCAAAAACAAAGTGGACGAATGCTGCCGATTCTCTAGCTTTCTTCCATTTTAAAGCCCCGCCCACCACCAGCAGCAGAGGTTTCCAAAATCTGTCCTGCAGCTTCTTAACATTTAGATTTTTTAGCAAAAAGAGAAATGAGACGATAGATGGAGAAGACGGCGGCAAAAATGGCGAAGGTGACATGACGAATGGCTGAAGCAAGAGAGGAAGAACACCACTGAGCCCCTCCGAGGCCACCATCCAAATACGCCCTCATCCATCCCCTCCCAGGAATGTGAACAGTGTGTGTGTGTGTGTGTGTGTGTGGTGGTTTTGAAGCGAGCATATGACGGGTTGGCGAGCTCCTAGCAGTCCTCGTCCTTGTCATCCACGACACCTTTGAGCCGCAGGCGGGCGAAGTCCTCGAAGACAAAGTCGTCATCTTGGGAGATGCTGCTGAGGATGAAGAGGAGAGAGGAGCTCAATAAAGTTTTATTCTGAAAGGTTACACACAACATGTCAAATGTTGAATCTGAGAAGTTGTTAATTTAATGGCACAATAAAGTTGTTGCAGGAACATTTTTCCCCACTGCACCGACTCCGCCCTTCTTTTAAAAACACCCTAAGTGTTTGAGGCCTGCAGAGATCATCTGCTGCAGCTTTAGAACGATTTCAGGCTTCCTGCTGCTCCGTCCTATTTTTGGTTTGATAGAGCGACGTTCTCAGGTCTGGACTGTGTTCATGCCGGTTTGACGGCGGACTGTGACCTTCCCTGAAAGCGTAGATGGCAGTGGAACCTGCAGATATGCTTCAGCATTAATGGGGCCTCACAGATGGCTGTGTTTCTGGATCTTTTTGCTCAGTTTATTCCCAGCATAGCAGCATCTGCACTTCATGTTAACTCTGTCCCACTTCACATCACCAGTGGATTCTTTTACCCACTGTTGCTTCAAGTCACTAAATGTCATTAACCTTCAGTGGTCTAAGGTCATTACGCTGCCCCTAAGCTTCTGCCTACCAAGAAATGCAACTCCTTGCATCTACTGATTGGTCTGCTGGCTGGACTCTTATACTGCAATTATTTAACTCAATTAGCAGAGAGAAACTAAACCGACAGCTAGTGTTTCTACAGTGAAACAGCAGCACGAGTATAACTGCTGGCAACGGCGTGGGCCACGAGTATAAACTTACAGACTTAGTTTAATATTTTATTTGGTATTAAACAGGTTTAGTCTTTTTGGTTCGAGTTTTATTTTAGGAGTTTCATGTTCAGTTAACTCAAATGTTCTTTCAGACTTTTCTGTGAACACCGCCTTCAACGCCCATCTTATTGTTGCTGACATGATTGGCCAAGCCTACTTTGCATTACCGTAATTACACGACAATTTGTCCCCTTTGAAAAAGCCAAATGCTTTCTAAAAGCTGAAGTAGCACTACACACAACATGGGGTTATTATGGTAATTTGCAGGAAGTCCGCAAATGGCGACACCTTTGAAGCTCGTGGGCAAATAAAAGGTTAATCCTTTATTTAGCACGGGCCCGCCAGCTGTTCACAGCAAGTAAGGGCAGGTAACAGGTGTGTTAGTGGCGACTGCTCATTGTTAAATGGTTAAATAAGGCTCACAGCTCTCAGAGGAATGGGGAAGTGGATCCTGAGCTGTTTAGTTTCCCTTTTGGGCTGTTTTTTTGTTTGTTTGTTTCATTAAGATTTTTATTAATAAATCCTCCCTTTTTGCACAGACTTCTGCATGAAGACCTTCTCAAACTTTCTGGTGAGCAGCTGCCCCCCGTCCGGGGTCAGGGAGACGGTTTCACGTGTTGTGTGTCATTAAGCAGCGTCCTGTAAATGCTGAACCAGAAGTTGCTGGTTGTCGTGGATTCTGGAGTTTTGCTTGTTGTGTGTAAACATAAAACTCAGCAGAAAGCTGGAAACTCACTTTGTGTCGAACTCTATCAAATTGGTGTCGATGGGTGGGTCCGTTTCTGGCACAGCTGAAACAAATACACACACATTATCATTTCACACCGTTTCCATGGGAACCGCCTCTTGTCTCCAAGGATGCTCAGCACCATAATGGAGTGTACGAGGCTGCAGAGATTACTCTCGCTGCACCTGAGCGTGGACTCACCTGACTGTGGGCGGGACGCCGGCGGCTCCGGAGGTTTAGGATGCATTAGGATGAAGGGCAGCTCCACCGACACGTCTCTGGAAAACAGGAAGCAGGACGTCACGTCGGCAGGAAAACCCCGCCTCTTTCCTTTTTCCACCAACACATTAAAAATGTTTTGATAAAATCTGCCCCACAGCTGATAATTAACTCACTTCAGAGTGAACTGATTACTCAGTGACAACAACCGTCTATCAATAAGTGCTTTAAACCCATTTTAACATTAAACACCAGGCTGTGCTTCCCCTACAAGAACACCGAGGCTTTCAGTCCCATTTACCTCTCCAATAAGCCTCGCAGCAGCCTGCAGGGAGGGGGGAGGGCACACAGAGGAGGGGGAGAGGGGAACGGGGGCGGAGCCACACAAAACGCCAAAAAACACAGAGAGGGGGAGGTGAAATGAAAAGCAGGAGGCGACAGGTTCACAACAACCTACAGTGGAAGCAAACACAGTGAGGAGCAACGACAGCAACGAGCCAAAAGGGCGGAGCAGGAAGCCGGAAGCTGAGGCAGAGCTGCACCAGTGACTCCATCAATACGTTTACCAAAAAAAATGGAGAAAAGCCGACGGTCCAGAAGCCGAGATGTTACGCATCACATCAAAGAACAGCTACTCTCAGTAAAAATCACGATTCATGTGACTTTGACGTCCGATGGAGAAACGAACAGAAGATGGAACGAGCCAACTACAGCTATGCTCTTACGGGCTTTTATTCTGAAAATTTATTTTATATAAACCCAACCTCGGAGCTTCTTTCTTTGTAACGTAATTATCTGACCAGTAATGTGGCTGCTGTGCAGTTCTGAGGCGGCCTTGGTCTGCTTTTCACACAAACACATCGTCTGTCAAATATCAGCGTGAACCGCTTCACGCGCGTAGGTGAACGAGTGAGACGTGGAAACACGTAAATATCAGATTACGCAGAAAAACGATGAACTCAGAAACGGTGCAGGTCAGCCTCAGGCGCTTCATCGAGTGACGTCTGGAAGTTTAAAAAAAAAAAGCTCCAGACTCCACTGATGACATCTACAGGAAACACTGAGCTGGAGAGGACAGGAAGTGATGTCAGCCGAGCAGAATGTGTGCATGTGTGTGTGTGGGGTTGTACCCTCCACGTGACACCACCAGCTTGACTTTGACTCTGTAGGACACGAGGATCCCCAGGACCTCCTTGTTGGCGACGTCCTTCACACTGGAACACAGAGCAGATGACCTGTGGTCACATGACTGCCCAAACATACCTGGGTGTTACAGCCGTTTGTGTGTCTGTGTGTGTGTTACATGGTGGATGAGGCCAGGTTGGTGTCTTCGTGTTTGAGCTTCCCATCCAGAGCCAGTCCTCGCTTCTCTCTGTTCTTGTCCAGTGTTGGGGTCAGAGTGTACACCTTACAGAAGGTGGAGCTGGATGACACCTGGTCGCTGTGGAGACCACACGCTGCTGTCAATCAAACTGGGTCAGGTAATACAGGTGTGAACGTCACTTTAAGCTGTAAGAAGCGCTCTGTGGCTGGTTTAAAGCCGTTTTTTAAAAAGCTGTAAGCAGTAACTTCATGTGGACCTTAATGTGGTAAATCCTGCTTAAAACAGCTGATCGACTTTTAAAATGATTTTAATTAATTTTAATGAACTTATCTGTGGATTAAACCTCGATACATCAACTCTGTATTGACTGTGTTAAAGCCAGTTTCCTTTTAAAACTCATTTTAAAGGGGTTCAAACTGTCCTTTAGTCAACTCTACCTCAGCTCTGAATGTGGGAAAACTCTTTGAAAGCAGCTTTGAAAAGCTTTTTAAAATAAACCTAATCTCAACTTTAAGCCAGTTTAAACCAGCTCTCTGCTTTGAAGGGCTAAACACATTGAGTTCATTTCTGATTTCAGGGGTTTCCATCTCCACACACTGAGCGAGACCGTTAGTCTGACTCTGTTTATTAGGTGAGATTTTTTGCCCTCAGACAGCCTCCAATATGCAGACGGGGTGTTCATACTGGGAATGCAGGGAGACTTACTCTGCCTCCACCTGGGCCACTGGACATTTATACTGGGCAGTACTGAACAGGCAGATGTCTGCATACTGACGCACTGTGAGAGGAAGGAGGAGAGAGAACGATCCTTTAATAACACGACAGCACACACACACACACACACACACAAAAAGGTGCAGGAGGAGAGCTCAAACATACCGGAGATCTTGACCCTCTTGACGGTCTTGGCGGAGTTGTTGGTGACGTGGACGTTGACGCTGATTGGCTCGCCGTGATAATACAGCTACACACAAAGCACCATGGGAGAAAAACGTCCATTATCAGCATATTTGAAAAGCAAAGACGATTCATTTCAACTGTTAACTGTGCACCTCTTTGTCCAGCGAGGCCTCCAGGTGCAGAGATCTGTCAGACATCAGGAAGCTGCGGGTGGTCTCCACCATCGGCTGAGGACCGGGCTTCTCTGGAGCGTACTGAACCTTCCTGATCACCAGACGCACCGAGTTCCTGCACACGTCACAGGCTTCAACATCCTGATCCACACTAACCCAGCTGCAGTTCCTCTAATGTCCACTGGCTCATATTTACAGTATGAAACATGCAGGAACCTAAAGTAAACTGTAAGTCTGACATTTTGAATATATGAGGCAGAACTACTGTGATTCTACAAAATAAAAGCCCTGCTCAGAGCCTGCTTTTAGACTGACACAAGAGAAGCTTTAAAGTGGACCTTCCTGCTTTTCCTTATTTCCTGCTCCAATGGTAGATATTAGGAACCAGAGTTATACAGTAACCTCTGCCAGACTAAAGCTCAGGCTGCAGATGCTCCAAACACTCTGCTGGTTTTTCTACCCTGGGACCTGTATGATGTCACAGAGCGAGGATCACCTTGGGCACAAAAGCCAGAGAGGGTAAAATCTTTGCTTTCTAAGGACGGCTGAAACATCTCATTTCATACAGATGAACCGAGGGCCCGGTGTAAGATAGAGCGGGATTATTTTGAAGTGTGAATCATGCAAAGCTGCTCTAGGAGAGCCCAGGAATAAAAATGTGCAGCTGGAAATGAGCAGAACTGTCCCCTCTGGAGAAGCACGGTGACATGTTTTAACCCCGGGCAGGTCCTGAGTAAACCTTATAAATCAGCTTGTCGCAGGACTGAACTCACCTCTTGTGAATCTTCTCTTCTATTGACTTGGCACAGAAAGCTCTGATCTCAAAGTCAACACCGCAGGCCTGCAGGGAGGAGAGACAGCTCAGCGCCACGTTTGTATAAACCACTTCATTCTGCTCTGAGCAGAGTCCTGCTTTATCTTCAGGGACACTCCTGAATATACAGACGGCTTCAGAGTCGACACTGCGCAGCCTGTCTGAGGCTGACCGCCTGACGCTGAAGCTCCTCACTGATAACCAGAGCCAGCCGAGTCACCGACACATTAAAACTAAACATGTCAGCACTGGAAGGAGCTCCTGAAACCAGCTGTTAATCTGGAAAAATGTGTTTGAAGAGTCAATACATGAGAGGAAAAAGACACTGTGGGTCACACTGCTGCCTTTGTAACATGGCAGTAAATGATTTAATAGAACCAAATATTGCACTATGAGGGTATTTAGAAATCCAGATGACTCATGTCAAAAAGACCTGCTGAGGGGATTTATTGGACTGCACTGTATGAAAACACCACCAGAGGGCAGTATGTGCCACAGAACAGGCAGCTGAGCTGAACGAGCTGTGAAAGCAGCAAAGTAAAGTGTGTGGAGTGTCCAGGGTTCAGTCCTGATGATCAAAGTGAAGCTGAGCCTGAGGAGGGAAACCCTTCAGACTGCATCTGCTGCAGAAAAACGCCGGCTGGGCGATGAATCCAATTTTAAATTCAGTTTCCACTTAAGGCACAAAAACGAAGAGTTTCTCTTTCATGTTCACTGTGACGCTCTCACTGCTTTCCTTCTGTTACAGCCGTGTGTTCCTGCCCCAAAGTCACCCTCGCTTCACTTCACTGTGAGCCAACACGCCTCAAAGACACAATAAGCTCCACTCAGAGGAAGTCAAATTCACAGAGTTTCTGCAGGTTCTCCAGACCTGCTCCTGAGTCTACCAGGGTGGCACCTCCACTGGTCACAAACACAGATGATTACAGATGAATGAAACTCAGTGACACAACGGGACATTTAGAGGAGGACCAACAGTTTAAATATTCATCTTTGTACAACAGGTTAAAGTAACCTGAGAGAGCGGAGAGCCTGGCCTCAGCCTGTCACCTGTCTGACCTTCAGGTAACAGAGTACACGTGATTTATACACAGGAAGTTCAGTGAATGATAAAGTAGGATTCAAATGATTTCACCTTGACCCACTGAAAAACCGATAAGGTTTTTAACTACTTCATGACATTAAAATCTGCATCATCAGGTCGTCTCTGGTTGTGCTGCTGTGTAAGGTGCAGGTCGCTCCACCTGTCACACCTGAAATATCCAGACCAGCTTCAGTTCAGCTGCAGGTTATCTGCACATTTTTATACAACTGCACTTTTATAGACTGAGAATGATGCAGTTTAAAATCCTCTGGGACTGGTTCCAAAATCTAATTATTTCAAGTTCTGTAATTTAGTTTAAAATTCCCGTGAATATTTACATCTTAAAAACAAACTGAGCTAACGAAACAAAGCCGTGGGGTTTAGAAATGATTACTTACTGTACTGGTTAAAATAGATTTTACACACCTGCACTATAAAATAGGTGTATAACAGAAGCTCAGGAGGAGGTGTGGCCTCCTGTGAACACCCATAAGCTGTGTCCTGATCCGCTGGCCAGGATCTGCTCTCCATTCCTGGATGAGTGCAGCCTGCAGCCATGAACACATCAATCAGGCACGTTCAATAGGAGACTTATGATCCAGAGAGGCCTGCCCCACTCTGGCCATGTGGGGGTGAGCACTCTGCTGAAACAGCTGCAGGGTGTGGTGCTGCTGCAAGAATGGCCAAGAAGAGGGCGGAGCCACTCGGTCAGGCTTCCGCCAAGAACGGACAGATCAGAGATGGACAACAGCTCGGACACACAGCGGCATCCAGCAGGCCGCAGTCGGTTGCCGTGACGATAACATCGTGTGGGTTCATTTGTGAATTATTGGAACAGTTTCTGACTCCAAGGTTGTTCTTTATTTTCTGACCTCGTCTTAAATATCTCAGTTTGAAAGAACTTCATCTGGAAAATAAAGCTGCTGCTGGAGAATCGTGTTCAACAAGTAAACCATCATCATCATCATCATCACCACCACCACCACCACCACCAGCACTACCACCACCACCACCACCACTAAGTACTTTCCGCTCCTCCCTGGATGCCCTCCCATTCAGCCTGCGACCCTGAGGCTCGGCGTGTCCCCTCTGTGTCACTGTGGGTCTTTCACCTGTGAACTGAATGTCTCAACGACACCTGAATCCAAATGACTGAATGAGCACAGCTGTGATTGGAGGTTCGGGTGGACCACAGAAGATTTTCACATTTCAAACTGAGCCTCAGAGGTCTGGAGTTTGGGAAGAGTTGATTTATGGCATCTTTACTTTGCTACACTTATTTGTGAGCCGTTTCTTCTTCTAGCCCTGACAGTTCTGTGTCTGCAGAGGTGCAGGACGCAGTGAGTAAAGAGGGGGCTCAGCAGCAGCAGGAAGGCTTTCTACAGATCACAGGGAGGTCAAGTGCTCTGGTTACCTTGCCGGTGTCCTCGGGTCCAGGCTGTAAGGTGACTGAACAGGGGAGGTTCTGAGGGATCTGGAAAACAAGAAGAAACCAAAGTCAGAGGATCTATATCATTCACCACACTGAACTTCCCCTTAATTCAGGTTTCTACACCACAAACACTAACAGAGGCGGTTTTTATGAAGCTTACCGACCTTTAAAACTCCCAGCAGCCACCAGCTCAGCTCGAGGAGTATGACTGCTCCACGTAAAGTAAAAGGCAATCAGACTGTGTCACTTCATCTGGCAGAAATCTGCACTCCTGTTATTAATCTGGGCCAACTCCAACTTGTTTTATGGACTAACAAACTAACTGGCACAGATTACAGAGATTAAGGCCTGAAGAAGCAGCGTGACTGATGGCTGAGAGATACCTGCACTGACGCACCTGAACAAACAAAACCAGGTTACAGGGAGTCACAGAGGTTCTTCAGACTTGGTCACGTCTGCTCTGGCTAATAAATGTCCAGAAAGTGCCGCCGAGGAGTCGAGACCATTTTAAAACCCTACAACCAAAAAGTTCCAGGAAGTAACAAAAAAAAAAAAGAAAAGGAAAAAACTTTATGTCAAGAAGGAGGAAGTCTGAGTAAATTAGTGTAATCAGTCACTTCCTAAGTTCCTCACAGGGAAATGTGCTGTGATGGAAACGCCCTTCAGCGTCACTTCATGTCTAACAGGAAATAAAAGTCTTATTTTTCCCCTCATTTGCATGTCTCTGTTTATTTCAGTAAGGCGACAATCAGTAAACATCACATGACACGTCAGATCCACATCTGACATCGACAGTGGGCAGAAGCAGCCTGAGGACAAGGTCAGCGGGTCAAACGATCTGCCTTTTCACAGCAGACGGGGTTTAGACACTAATGCATGCAGAGTAAACACAAACTAATTAACTAATGACACATTCATTATTTCATTGTATCTGTTTGGATACAAGGTTCAAAGTCTAAAGGTTAAAGTTCAGGGCCGTTCTGTCTTCAAAGACAACTTCTAACTGAACCTCTCTCTCAGGAGCCTCACAGCAGGTGTTTCTTAATGTTAGGCTGTTACATTCAGTTGATTTTTACAAGTTTTAAAACTCTTTTTAAACCATGTACAGTGCCTTGTGAAAGTATTCGGCCCCCTTGAACTTTTTAACCTTTTGCCATATTTCAGGCTTCAAACATAAAGATATAACATTTTAATTTTTTGTGAAGAATCAACAACAAGTGGGACACAATCATGAAGTGGAATGAAATTTATTGGATGTGTCAAACTTTTTTAACAAATAAAAAACTGAAAGTGGGGCGTGCAATATTATTGGGCCCCTTTACTTTCAGTGCAGCAAACTGACTCCAGAAGTTCAGTGAGGATCTCTGAATGATCCAATGTTGTCCCAAATGACTGATGATGATAAATAGGATCCACCTGTGTGTAATCAAGTCTCCGTATAAATGCACCTGCTCTGTGATAGTCTCAGGGTTCTGTTCCAAGTGCAGAGAGCATCATGAAGACCAAGGAACACACCAGGCAGGTCCGAGATACTGTTGTGGAGAAGTTTAAAGCCGGATTTGGATACAAAAAGATTTCCCAAGCTTTAAACATCTCAAGGAGCACTGTGCAAGCAATCATATTGAAATGGAAGGAGTATCAGACCACTGCAAATCTACCAAGACCCGGCCGTCCCTCTAAACTTTCATCTCAAACAAGGAGAAGACTGATCAGAGATGCAGCCAAGAGGCCCATGATCACTCTGGATGAACTGCAGAGACCTACAGCTGAGGTGGGAGAGTCTGTCCATAGGACAACAATCAGTCGTACACTGCACAAATCTGGCCTTCATGGAAGAGTGGCAAGAAGAAAGCCATTTCTCAAAGATATCCATAAAAAGTCTCGTTTAAAGTTTGCCACAAGCCACCTGGGAGAAAACCTGTTGGAGTCTGCAAGAGACCTGAGACTGGGACGGAGATTTATCTTCCAACAAGACAATGATCCAAAACATAAAGCCAAATCTACAATGGTTCACAAATAAACGTATCCAGGTGTTGGAACGGCCAAGTCAAAGTCCAGACCTGAATCCAATGGAGAATCTGTGGAAAGAGCTGAAGACTGCTGTTCACAAACGCTCTCCATCCAACCTCACTGAGCTCCAGCTGTTTTGCAAGGAAGAATGGGCGAGAATTTCAGTCTCTCGATGTGCAAAACTGATAGAGACATACCCCAAGATACTTGCAGCTGTAACTGCAGCAAAAGGTGGCGCTACAGAGTATTAACACAAGGGGGCCGAATAATATTGCACGCCCCACTTTTCAGTTTTTTATTTGTTAAAAAAGTTTGATACATCCAATAAATTTCATTCCACTTCACGATTGTGTCCCACTTGTTGTTGATGCTTCACAAAAAATTAAAATTTTATATCTTTATGTTTGAAGCCTGAAATGTGGCAAAAGGTTGAAAAGTTCAAGGGGGCCGAATACTTTCACAAGGCACTGTATAAAGTACGTTCTAAGGCCCCAGGGCCATCAACACATCTGCTCCAAGATTCAGAAGCTAAAAACAGACCCCGGTAGCTCCTGCCACAGAAAGTCGGGTAAAGTTCTGGAGCTCCTGGTTAAGCTTCCTAAGAGACACCCTGAACCTCAAGAAGAGCAGCAGGACTCACAGTGAAGTAGAAGGGGTGTGCATGCTGGCCGAGCTTCTTCAGCAGCCTCTCCTGCAGCCGACTGTTGGGTTTCCGCTCCTCGGGCACCGGAGGGAAGGCCTGACAACGAGAGACACAAAACTGAGTTCATCCAACTTTTACAGGTCCGCACAGACTCAAGGATCCTCAAAGCAACCTTAAGTCATTAAGATGCTCTCAACAAGTCCATGGAAAACATCCATTATCCACCTGATCTTACAGCCACTGCTGGATGAAGTGCAGCTGAACCTGATTAACCTGCAGATTAATCTGTTGACTGTTACTTTCTGAGACTCATGGGCTCGACACACGGGGAGCGACGTCGCTCGCTCTCCACTTTCCTATGGAGCTTGTGCGACGAGGCGACAGTCGCTTGACCTCCAGCTAAGCGACCGGCGACATTCGTGCATGTGAAATTTCGAGCTCGTACACGTGGACGTGCACACGCTACCAGGCGACGTGACATAACAAAGCTGAAAAATGTTCTACTTTTGACACTGTCGCGTGGCTCTAAACCAATCAGCGAGGGTTTCACTGACTGACCAATGAGCGGAGAGTATGCTACACGCTGTCGTCTGCAACCACTTTCATCATGAAGGAAAGCATCATTTCAGCTGTGTTTGACTTTCCTATATTATATGACACTTCACGCAGTGATTATCGAGGTACACATTAAAGGCAGCCGTATGGGAACATGTTGGCGCCAGGCTGACCTTAAACAGACGGACAGAGAGGACTTTAGTGATCATACAGGATGAACCCAAGGTTGTGTTTTTCTTTTGTAGAGCAGACTGAACAGCAGGATTTCTGTCAGTTCCAGTAAAACCTTCTGACTCCTCATCTTTACTGTCTGTCTGACACGGACTGCTTTGAAAATGTCTAAATCCCTCCAGTTTCATAACCAATCACATTTCTTGGAGACGAGTGACGTGAGAGCGCGAGTCGCAAAGCTGCCGTCGCTACCGTGTCCTGTGTGTTCGGTTTCACCCCCGTGGCGATGCGGCCCGTTTGTCGCTGCCGTTTGTCGCTCCCCGAGTGTCGAGCCCATAATGCTGGCACCGTTTTGTCCCGCTCTACCCAGCTGAACGTCTTTACCTTTGAACGAGCTGCAAACAGGAAGTAAAAGATGAAGTTTGAAAGGAAATTTCTGTTATTTTTTCCTCCATTAATAAATAATTTCAGCCGTATACACCACATGGAACGGAGCATCATTCAGTGTAAAATGTAGTTGAACAAAAGTACAAAGTACCTCAACTTTAAGTACAATACTCAGTGAAAGTACTCGGTTACTTTGGAGTTTCTGCTCAGGTGCAGGCTGATAAAGCTCAAGTGGTGCACTCACCTGGAAGGTTGAGATGTAGAGATCCTTGCGGAAGGACAGACCGAGCACGTCCAGGTCCTCGCGTCCGTATCGAAACGCACAAGTCAGCGTGACGAAGACTAGGGTGAGGAAGACGAGGAGCGGGTGAGCGGCTTCGACTGAGTCATTTCTCTTATTAAAATTTAAAACAAAGTGCAACTCAAACTCGGGTCTGAAAATATTTAGATTTACTTGTTTTTTAATTCATAGAAAATAAACTCGCATCATGCAACTCCGTTTAAGAGCATTTATTATCTAAACAGGCCATAATTTAAAATCCAGTTTAACGCAATAATTGAAAGAGCATTAAGCTCCTCCCCTGTTAGGCCTACTGCCCTATAACTGACCATCTTATGGAAGCCAGCTGAGGAGCAGCACCCACAAATCAAGCTGTCAGCTCCTCCCACATTGAAGCAGCATGCTTTTGATTGGCTGCCCTGCCATATTAGGGACACCCCCCCCCATGACATCATGCAGGTCCAAGAGTAGAAAAAACTGTGATAGGCTATTCAGAGTTCTGAGTTATGTTCTGAGTTCAGAACAGTCTGCAGGGATTGTTTGCACATCATCATGACCTCATTATGAGAAACTTTTGAATTCCCATCACTGGAACACGAGACATGAGACAGGAATAAGAAGCTCGGAGCTCTGCTGCTGTTTTCTGGGTTTTGTTGGGCCAAAAACAGCTTTGTTACTTATTTTTGACTCGGTTTCTGAATCAACTGTACTTAGATAGAAAACAGGGACAGTAAAACAGTCCACTTTAGCTGTGGTTTAATGAACTGAAAACATCCAAAATCCCACCAAAAATTTACAGCAGAGCCATTACTGTTTTGTCTAAATGTTTGCTTTGTTTAAGTCTTTTAAATGTCAGATGACATCTTTGTTTCCTTTGTAAATGAAAGTCCTCTAACCTCTAACTGTTGTTTCCAACTAAACAACAAAGCTGAGTAACTCAGCTCTAAACTGAAAGGTCAACAGGAAGCTGATCAGCTGATAAAACAACATGAACTTCAGGTGAGGAAGAACAGGGGGCTCATTCACTGATTTAACCCTGTCCACTGTCCACATGTGGCAACAAAATTAAGTCACTGTGCACTTAAATCTGTGCTCCTCCCAGTTCTGATGCTTAGTTCAGCCAAATGATTGGCTGATCCGATATTTGCTTTATAAACTTCAGGTTTAAGATTTGTATGCTCTTTAGTGAGTTCCTGGACCTGTGCAGGTGTTCTCGCCTACCTTTCCTGTCCTTCAGGTACTCTGGGTCGACGAGGATCACGCCATCTGTTGGCAGGAAGGAAGACAAACATCAGAACTCGGTGCCCACAAAATTCACTTGTTTACCTGCTGAGGATGCGTGACTGCACTGCAGCACCGTTCATAAAGCAGCCTTTGGTAACGCTTTAGAAACTGCTGTGCACTCATTTCCAAAAAAAACAGAAAAATGAGTCCAGACTCACCTACTGGGTCCACGTGGTCCAGGTGGTCCACGAAGTCTCGCTTTCCCAGGTAAACTGTCAACTGTACAGACCAATCACAGGATTAGTTTACTTCATTCAGTGTGTGACAGCTGACCAATCATGACAACATGTGAAATTACTGAATAAATGTTTACTGGAAAAACATCATCGTTTTTCTTCCTGACACAAAGATCAACATTAAGGTTTTGTGCATATGTTTGCAGACGATGTGCTGCTATATGATGGCAATTTGTTTTATTATCCATTCATTCATTTTTTATTTTTTTTTACTGTACTTTATTTTTAATGAATGTTTCCTTTATTAGTAATGCTTTTAGGTAGTGAGTGAGCAGCTAATTTTTGTTTTTCTTTCCATTGTATATCACGGATGACTCTGGTGACTTATTTAATAGTGGTTTAAATGAGAGAAGAAAAAGGGGCCAGAACAAACTCAGTAAAATCTGACTGCACCAGCCCTGTCACTTGCTTTGTCTTTCTTCAGCAACTGTGAAACTTGTTGTACAGGTAACGTTCAAACACTTGTTTGTCTAGGTAACTGATGGTTATTTACACCGAATAACCAGCGGCTGCGTCTGAGATGCCAATCAGTGATTCTTCTAACAACAAGCGGACAGTTTCAGTATTGTTTCCTGAGAACAACAATGCAAATGTTCTGGTGTGGAGTATGAAAGGGGGAATCTGCTGTCATTGGCTGCAGTATCTGACCCTAGAGGGCTTGCTATTTTCCTATCACTACTGCAGGATGTTAAAGAGTCAGTGTGCTGTTTTCCTGCATCTCTCAGCACTTCCCTTAGCTCAGAGCATGCTGGATCCCACTGAAATGGAAATCTTTACAAACACCTCTCAAACATGGAGCTGAAAGCTTTAAAGAGGCACTGGAGGCCATGTTGCATTTACTGGAGACCAGTTTCAGAGGCATTTAACAGGAACCTCACCACATGTTCTTCAGAGGTTTGGGAACACAGCGTTGCAGCAACCTGGAAGTTACCAAAAAGCCCAGGAGATGTTTCACCAGCCTTCTGCTTAAGGCAGAAATAAGCTCTCTTATTTAATGCTGGATTCAGTCATGAATTTAGTCTGGATAAATAAGACAAATCCATTAGTTTCCCTTGTGGGTTTTTTTAAAAAAAAACATTTTCCTAATTTTATTGGCCCTCTGAGTTCAGCTGGTCTGAGCAAAGGTCCAGAACAGACACGTGTGCTTGTTTAATAAAATACTGTAAAAAATCCAATCAGATTTAAAATTTTCCACATCAGTTCACATCTGTATCAAAACCCCAGCAACCAAACCCAGTGCAATGTTCAGCTGGCACAAGTTTTATTAAGCAGCTAAATTAAATCCATTTACTTTATCATTTTAATAATGACACATTTGATCTCTAATTTATTGATGCATTTTTAAATTTCTGAGCAGTCCGAGTTCCTCTCATATATAAGTGTTAGATAAAGTTTGAATCATTTAGTCTTGTAAAAAAAAAAAAAATCTAATTTTTATGTCCATTATTTCATTTATTCTTAATACGATGTTTAACACTGTATGGATTATTCGCTCCTGCATGTGTTTATAAATGCAGACTGTTATAACGTTTTAATTTCATTTACAGTCTGTAAAAAGCAGAACTTACAGCTATAGGCTCACACTTAGCTTCCTCATGATACTCTGATTACACTTCAGGGGGAAAGTATGAGACCTTAGAAAAACTGTGGACTCATTAAACTTTACAAAGAAGAAATAAAACAAAATTTTAAACTGAGTGGATTCCATTTCTATTTAATCATAATGGAAGTAAAACAAATATCTGGACTTTTATGGAGGCGCCAGCAGAGGAACGAACTGCCAAACACATGTTGGCACATTGATCGCTTTATCTCAATGATCCTGTTCTAATAAACACTTGAAGCCAGAGCTGTGCCTGAACTAACACAGCTGTGACAGTGACTCATTTACTGATGTATCAGCCTGCTCAACTACCTGAAAGGAGCTCCACGTGCACCATCATTAAAATACTGCTGCTCTGCAGGCCATCCTCTCTACTCCACCTTTCATCACATCATATGTGATTTGATCAGATTTACTGAGCTGCGTGAAGGAGAAGGTAAACTGTAATTTGTGTTGATCTAAGGAAGTTTTTATGAAGCTGAAGCGATTATAAATTAATCTTTCTGACAGCACGGGTAATTTTTCGGATCCTTTTTGCTTTTAACTGTAGTGATCCCACTTTTCCTTAAGTAAAAATATAATTTCATGAATCTTAAAGTCTTAACTGATTTTATTCTGGTGCTCCTTTGTTCAGCACTAACTGCCCTGTGTGTGTTTGAAAGGTCAGTATAAATAAAGCTTTGTGTTTTAATTGTTCTGCCGGTGGCAGAGGGAGGAAAGTGGTTTCTAGTATTTCCTCACTCAGTATCACAACAGAACAAACTCTCAGACTCACCTTACAGTTGGGGCTCGACTTCTCTGAAAACTCTGAGAGGTTTGAGAAGAGGAGACGGAGAGGAGGAGGAAGAAGAAAAAGATGTTAGTTTTTCTGGCTGAATTCTGCTTCACTAAACTGAGAAGGGCTGCGGTCGCTTCAAACAGTTTTTCAGACCTGCTGCAGCTCATCGAGAACATGTGGGTGAGAAACTTCTGTGAAAATAACCTGAGGAAGTGTCTCAGCTTCCTGCTATGTTGAAACAAACAGTGGCCTTGCATGAAACTGATGGTGGGGTGGGGGGGGAAGTGGTTTTGATGTAAAACTGCATACATGACCCAGGGTTATTATGGGATGTCACCGCACAATTTTACCAGGGGAACAGGTGAATGGCTTAGGGACATCCTGTAACCTACACGCACACTTTTTATTTACTTCAAACACCGCGGACTGAAGTGTGTCTCTGTGATGTGTAAACGTCGCACCACTGAAACTTGTGCGCACTGTAAATCATTCCCCATCACGAGTGAAACAGTTTAACCTGCAGAAATGCTGCTGTAAGTTCATCAGTATGTGGACAGCCTGACAGCAGGACTGAGTCTAGACCTTTCTATACGTGCCCCAACTTAAAGTGAATCCACTGCTGCAGTAGTTAAATTTACCCATCACAGTAGAGCCTACGATGCAGGCCATGCTGACACCTTTTTCCAGCGTTTATACGTGTGTGATGTGCCTGCAATTCCACTGCCAAAACACAAGATGGCAGTGGTGTCTCACTCCCAGTTGATTTGAAAAGCGTAGGAAGAAGAAGCAGCCTGAAACACACAGGTGTAAACGACAGGACCGAACGGGCCAATCGCAGTTGTTGGCCCGTTAAATTCATAAATAAATATGTATTTATTTCTTAAATACACAAATAAATCAAGCTAAAGTTTATGATAATGGCCAGCAGAGAAAATGCAAATGGACCCAAACTTCAGTTTGTGAGTGCAGTCCTTGTTCCACACAGCAAACTCAGAGCAACAGGAGCAAAGTTTAATCTTAGTCGGCTTCGATAGCTACAAAAATGCTCAGACAGTGACCGACATAAAGTGCTGAAAACTCCGCCCATTCTGGTTCCTCAACAGCGCAAACTGCAGCGAGCTAAGGGGATGCACATCCTGTGTGCTACACTAATGCTTTCTATCAGTCAGCAAGATCCCGGCCTGGAAAATGAAACCACAGCACCAAAAACTGCAGTTCCATTGATGTCCACTAGAGGCTCCAAAATGGAGTCAGGCCCCACACACTCGCGTTAAAATGTCCAACTTGATCTCCACAGCCCCTTCATAACAACTGCACAGGGAGGGGATCTCTTATTACTCACCTGTTTGAATTGTATTGATGCTTAACGTTTGCATATTTAGGGGTGTGGTATGGAGTTAATTTCATGCCACGCAAGGAACACACGCTGAACACAAATAAAACCTGTTGCACGCAAAGAAAACGTTTTACAAACTGTATTCAGTCATCGCACACACACAAAACATATTTTACAAACTGTCCTCGCATGCAAAACAGTTCTGCAGTAAGTTTGTGCCAAAAGTCACATGATATGCCAAAGTCACTTTCCCTCCTCAACAGCAGGGGGTGCTATCGAGACAACTGAAATGCCCCGAGAGCAGTATTAACTTTTTTTGTTCTCAATATTAACTGTTTTGACCTGCAGCTGTTGCTGTATGCCGTTATATCTGATAATCGTAAATATGTCAAGGTTTGTTTTTCCATAGTTGTGCCACTGAATTCATCCATTTCCTCAGCTAGTTATAACAAAATACACGGACATTTGCTTTTATCTTAAGGACGATCAATCAAGGCAAGCCTTTGGAAATGTGTTCATGTTGATTATCTAAAGTTAGTGACCAAGAATTTAAGTCCTTTCGATTTACTGCAACAGTACAGGACAGGTGGATTTATCCGTCTGCTAGCTGAGCTGGACCTCTGCACTGTGTCTGTGCTGTTGGAGCCTTTTCAATTCAATTATCTGACCCATAATATGGCTGCTGTGCAGTTAATAACACACCTGACAACCCACTCAACAAGACCCATGAAAAACTGTACTACGGTTTTCAAGGCCTGGAAAACAAATTGCATGCTCACAATTTCAGCCTCTCTGTGAAGCTTGAGCACCTGTGTGAACACCCACTGAGGTTCTCGGCATCTGTGTAAAATGGTCACTTCTCCCACCGACCGTGGACCACAAACAGGAAGTATCGAACCCACGGTTTCTCACCGTCGCCGACTCTGGTTTTAAGCAGTTAATGAGCAACCGAGAGCCTCAAACATCCGATCTCTGCTGGGACGAGGCGTTCTGAACCAGATTTGGAAACGCCGTCCTGCACGCCGAGCGGCTGCTTTCACCGCTTCAGCAACACTTCACCCCTGCAAAATGTTTTCAGCTCCTGCTTCCTGTCACAGCCGCTGATCCTTTCCACACTCTGGTTATATTTAGATCACTTCAAAGCGTGAATTAAAACTGATTTACAGGTTTCTGTGGCTCCAGTTTTGGTGCTCGAGGCTTATTTACGGCTGTGGTGTTTTTTTTAATCTGCAGCTACAACTCTAAAAAGAACAGAAACACGCCGTAATGAGCTGCAGATATGAAGCACATGCACGCACCTCAGCTCAACGCCTCTTCAGGCAACGCCGTTCCAGATCTGCTTTCCAATTAGGGCTGATAACAACAATCGTTTTCTTAATTGATTAGCCTCTGACACACCACACCAAGGATATGTTGGTCACAGCTTCTTAGAGCCAGAGTCGACTAACAATCCAAAAACATGCAGTTTTAAATAAAACAGGGCTCTGCAGAAACAGGAAGTTTCATTTTAAGTTATAGCTGCAATTTAAGAACGGTTTTATTTCCATCAATAATAAATTGTTTCCTTGTTTCATCTAATCAAAGATGCCATCATATTCTGTCCAGCTCTTTTACAGACCAAGAACCCAAATTATTCACTGAAATCATTATTTTTGGCCTGAACTCGATTAATTAAAGCAGATTTCTTTATATTTACACAATCCTGCTGAAAATCAAGCCGCTGTAAAACAAATGCTGACTGACTTTGTACACCAGAATCAACACGAGGTGGAACAGTGGTTTACACATTCACCTGACAAGTGACAGGTTGCCAGTTCAATCCCCGAAGGAGACACATGTCCCTCGGGGGTTGTGTTAGGAAGGGGATCATTCGCAAAGAACCTGTGAAATCAAACCTGCGGAGCTGCCTGCTGTGATTAAGGGAGCAGCTAAAAGCAGCTTTTTGGTAGGAAGCGTACGATGAACGCCTCAAAAAGTTCACACCGCTGTCTGTCCTGCCACTTCTCCTTGTTTATGCTCGGCACATCAACTCTCGGCACAAATTTTCAGGAGCGATGACTCAACAAGATGTAAACGCTGCAAAGAAGAAACGCAGAGATGCAGAGTGTGACAGCTAAAATGGACCTGCGTCCGGTCATGTGTCTCCTGCTCCCATTGGTGGATGTTCGAGGCCAAAGTCTTAAATAATGAGGTCAGTGTGTAGAAGTAATCCCAGGAAAGCCTGGCTAAAGAAAGCACACCAAACAAAGATTAAAGTGTGTGTTTGTTCCCATCACTCCGGAGGACTCCTTTAAAACAGTATGAAGCTGGTTTTTAAACTGCTGAGGACTCACAAACACTCACATTCTGTGTTAAAGGTTTCAGCTGAACTAAAGGCCAACTTTTGTCCAGTTCTTATTATTAATAAAGTTATTTTGTTTCACAGCGATCCCTCAGACTTCAGATACAAAACCAGTAAATAAATGAATGCATTTTGCTTCTGCATGAAAGCATTTCTGTGACTTCACCTTCAAAACACATAGAAGCAAAGGAGGAACAAACCGAAGCTAAGTGGGTCACCCTCCACCCCAATTATCTGAGCACACGTTTTCCAAACTTTGTGCCAATACGAGTTATCAGCACCTTCCAGAGAGGCCCACAGGGCTGCCAAATCACAAAACAGTGATAGCAGCAGCCTGCCAGCGCCTTTCAAACCATTACAAATCACTACCATGGCTCGAGCTCAAACTGCCATCAACTCGTTTTAGCTGTCGCTAATTTCAGCTCTCTTTGTACGTTTTATTCTGCTTTAAACCGAATGCGTTTGTGATCGCTGGACCAAACGGGAGCTCTTGGACACTTGACCTTTTGACCAGTTACAGTCTCATAATAAGAACTATCTTCACCTTTTAGTGCCGTGACCTCTCAGTGGTACGGGTGATCACACCCATCAGCTGCACTGGCTTCTGAAACTAAGATCGAGGGTTAGTCAGCAAACTGTGGCTGCTGCAAGGATCAGACAACTCCTTCAAGTCTCCTTCAGCTCCTGGAAACCTGCTGAGAAGCAGCGTTCACCGCTTTGGCTTTAGAAGATAACTGCATGAAGAAAGCAGCAAATGAATGCTTGAAGATGAGTGACGACCGCGCTGGGCTGATTATCTGAAGCCTCGGCCACAGCTGATTTTATCACAGTGTCAATTAGGACGTGTGAACTGGCTGAAATGGACCTTCACTAATGAGTACAGTCGCTATTTTCACAAGTAATTCATTGCCCCCCCCCCGTGTGAACAATATGAAAAGAAGGCGGGGTCAAACTGGCGCCCATCTCTCCACCTGAAGAAAATGTGCGATCCTGAGGACTCATGTTGATGAACTCTGCAGTAAAAATTGCTCGTGGAGCGGTTAACCTTAACGGACAGCAGGCCTCTTTTGTTCTCGACTCCAGCGTTAAAGTGATGAAGAGCACCTGCTGTGCAGAGCATCAACACATTTAGTCCTCAAAGACTTCCTGGGCTGATGAAGCTGTTGGGACGGTTTGTGTTCCAGCTGAGCAGCTGGTTTTCCACTACGGGAAGGCCGCTCCATCACAGACATGACCTACATGCAGGTGAGCATCGTCACGTCTCCTGCTGCTCTTTCATTAATCAGCTGATCAGATTGATTCCCTCCACACGCTGAAGTCGTGCAGCTGCAGTTTGTTGGGACGACTGCTGCAGTATTTTTTTATGTTAACTATAATTCAAACACCGTCGTGTTCCTTTTTTGGCAGTCAGAGGGTAACAGTGGTTAGATTATGGAAAGCATCTATTTATTCAGTTTAAACTGCTGGTTGTTAATGTGGCTGAGTAAATGGTGTACCAGGAACCTCCGGCTCATTTCCATTTCCATGTTTTTATTCTGGGACTCTACCACAGTGGTTTTGCATGAGTCACAGTTCAAAATAATCCTTCCTCTTCCTTCCTAACTCTGGGCCTCGGCCTCCATCTGAAACAGGCTGCTTTGGCTCCTGCTTCAGCCCCAACCGGTCGCGGCAGATGACTGCCCCTCCCTGAGCCTGGTTCTGCTGGAGGTTTCTTCCTGTTAAAAGGGAGTTTTTCCTTCCCACTGTCGCCAAATGCTTGCTCATAGGGGGTCGTTTTGACTGTATTACTGTAGGGTCTTTACCCACAATACCAAGTGCCTTGAGGCGACTGTTGTGATTTGGTGCTATATAAATAAAACTGAATTGAATTGAACTTTAAGACCACTTTCTTCTGAATGGCCAACTTCTGGAAGCCTGCTGAGGGGCAAACAGTACTTAAGCTCCACCCCTTTAAGCCCACTTTCCTCAGGTCGGCATCATAAAGAAGCTTTGAACAGCAGGTGGGTGGGGCTTCCGTGCCTGAGATTACCATATTAGGGATAACCCACCCCCACCCTCCGTGATGTCATACACATTTGTATGAAAAGTCATTGTTGTGTGTTATTAACACTTAAATAGGAACATTTTTCCCTCTTTTTTAAATCTCTAACACCTCATGTGATCTGCAGGTGTTGGTCGAGTCCTCTGTCCTCCCCAGCTCCCTAAACACCGTTAACGCCTGGCTGACTGCTTCCAAAACTTTCCAGCTGGATAATCGTCGCAGCGAGCTCTTCCACCTGCAGGGGGTGGAGGTCTGCAGGGACGGTGGCGTCTCAGACAAACAGAGCGCTGACGTGATGCTGAGGCTTCAAGTCTGGACATGATCTGCTTTTGTCTGCTGATGGGATCGCGTTCCCCAGCTGCGGGGTGTTCAAACGTTTCCCCTCCTCAGAGGATAGCGCAGACATTTAGGTCCTATTATGACTTTAACGTGGTTTCACCAAGTGGTGGAAACGAAGGAACAAACACATCCATGACTGCTGTTGACGCGACAATCTTTTTTTTACACGGCAGCGGCACAGATCCCTGCAACCAGTGACTGCTCCATAAAGCATCCACACAGCTGGAATGATTTATTTTTAAAGCAAAAATGTTTCAAACGCAGCCGGCAAGTTTCAAGAAACTGCGCCGTTAAAAAGACGTCCAAATATCTGTGATTTTCTGAGGAGGCTCAAAGCTGCAGTAGGAGAGCACCGGGCTGTGCGACCACCGCAGATACACGTTACAGCTAAAGGCTCCCTGTGACTGTTATGGCATTAGGACCCAAAATGTTCATCTGATGATCTCTGAGCCACTTAGACATCACTTCAGCCCTGTGGCGAGGGGCTCCACCACAGAGTGTCAGCAGGCTGCTCCTGGATCGGTGCTCGGGGACATTTTTAGGACGGTCGCGCCCTCACGTTAACTTCCGGCCCGCGTGTCCCTGCAGCAGCGTTTACAGCAGGCCTTTGGGGTGCTGCACAGCTCCTGTGACAGCAGCACAAATTTGGGTTTCATACTCTTTCCCGCTTTGGTTTTTATTTAGAGGATTTTTTTTTAATGTGCTATAACAGTGCCGAACAGGCGTGAGCCTGAAATCACATAAAACCTAAGGTGCACCCACAGCACCCACACAGGCAGGCAGATGAGGGACAGGAAACCAGGTTTCCTCTCGGTCACGGTTCAGCGAGCGGCGGCACCTGCTTCAGGCGTTTCAACACCAATAAGCTGAAGTTTGTTTGTTTTTTTTTATTTAAAGGAAAACAGCGCAGTTTATTAGCCCGCAGTGACTCACAGCAGCAGCGACTGTGACGCTCGCTGCGTTTCACAGCTCTGACAAAACTTCCTCATGTTTGCTGGACGGCGTCTTCGCTGCGCTTCCTCTGCGGCGCCTCACACCCGCAAACGCTTCAGATACACCTTCCTCTGCATTTACACCGAACGCACAGGACAAATAATCCCAAAACAGAGCACATCACCGGGCTCTTATTTTGGCAGTTTTGCCTGTTCTTCCTGTCCGACTGATACCTCCGAGCTATTAAAGATCAGGCTGCAGACAAACAGAGCAGCTATCACACTGGTCTGACCACCGGATCAGCAAGGGGGGTTAAAGTTCAATTATAATGGCTGCAGACGGATGAAGAGTCAGGAAGTGCAAAACTTAAACTAGACAATCATCTTCAGGCTGTTTTCTTCCTTCTTTCAAACCGCTGATTCAGATTAATGATTAAACTGCGGCCGTTTCGCAACCGCTTTCATTAGTAATCAGCTAATTAGTTTAACTACTGCTCCTGAAAAACTCAAATTAGCGCAGGAGAGGAGAAAGATGCTGACAGGAAGGGGCGGGCCGGCGTTTAAACTACAGTCCTGTGCTTGTGGTTTACACACTTGTCATGTATGAATAAACTGAATGTGAGTTTTGTGCTGACACAATGAGCAGGTCAGTAACAGAAAGGTGAAACTGCAGCAGCAGATTAACGCTTTCCTAAAGTAACGAGCTCGTTTCCGTCTCAGCGTTCAATCGAGGCTGCCGATAATTATCAAAAATAACCTTTAGAGTGATGATTCAAATATTTTATGGTTTATAAATTACTTGTTTTCTTTAAAATGCTCACAAATATTGACTTTAGAGAAACACTGAAATCTTCAGCCATTAAAAACATGTGAAATGATTGAAACTACTCCTGCCTGGTTTCAGCTTCCTTCCAAACAAACTACTTTGAGGATGATCAGAGAAACAGAGCTCACATTATTAAAATACTCAGAAGCCATCGTGATGTCCCGATGACTTTCGGAGCTTCTCTTTGAATAAATAAAAATTAATAAAATTAATAAATAAAAATTAAATATTTACACTTGGAAAAAGAAATGGAGCCAAAACATTTAATGTTATTCTTTATTTTCTGACTTTTTAAAAAAATCTTTTCCTTGTTTTTTTGTCCTTTATTCGTGACCCAATCGTCAGCATGTCCAAACAAACTGAAGATCCTCAGCCTCTGATATCACAGCAGTATATATGCTGCTCTAACAGAGGCCTGAACAAAAAGACTTCCTGAGGTTTCTCTGAGCTCTGCTCTCACATTAAAAGAAACATTTCTTTGATTTCACACCAAATACAGCTTGGTGCAGGCCATCGACGTGGCCTCTTCCACTGCTGCTACTCCCTTCATCCCACAGTCTGAAACACTGAGCAGCTGTGGCTCGTGTACATTTACAGTACTTGGTTGAAAAGTCGATTGTATTCAAATCCACCTTTCTCCAGTTTGCCGCTAATAAGCAGACAGTACACTGCATGTGCTCTCAGCAGAGTGGTCCCTTTACAAAGACCGATTTAAGACGTTAACGCCAACTCGAGGCTCGTGTTTCTGTGCAGAGACTCTGTGCCGTCGGTCCAAAGCGTGCAGCATCAGGGCCGACGTGTCACACCTGCTCTTTTTCCTTCAAATTAATAGCAGTCTAAGAACAGGAAGTGCATCACTGTTTGCTGCCAGTTAAAAATAACACACCACACTTGTTTTTTTGCAAATAAATGATTTGCTTGCGTTTGCATACAGAGCGCGCACACACACACACTCCTACCTACTTTCCCTCTGCACTTTAATCTCTCAAAGCTCGTGCAGCCTGCAGACAGCCATCATGTTTAATCAGAACAACTGGACATCTGAATAATAATGACTACATGTCTGAATTATGATAATCTGAAGTTTAAATAACTGGGACTAGAGGTTTGAGCAGTAAGCGGGAGTTTGAAAGTACATGTTTACGTGTTAAACGTGACAACCAGGGACGAAGATGTTGCCATATGTTGGTCTGTGGAAACCACTGAGAGCCATCAGAGTCCACTTAGAAAAACAGTAGAACGCAGGTTCCTGTTCCATGCAACACACCATTTCTGATCTAACTAAGTCATTATAAACACCAAGGCCACACAACAACAGATCTAACCAACCAGCTGATGAAGCTGCAAACAAGCAGCTCACATGTGTTGTGTGACACTGAAGTGCTGTTTGTGTGGATGGAGTCTGGTAACGAGTAATGGCTTCACTTCCTCAAAGGCGTCTTTGAGCCAGATTCTTTGAGATGTGCAAAATCCGTGTTGCTTTAGCTCCAAAGCGGTTTATCGAGGGAAACGGCAGAGAGAAAGATGGACAACGGTTTTACTACGTTTCCTGAGGGGTTACCTCAGCCCGTATAATCAGCCTAAAAATACCAAAACGTGATTTATCGTTCATCTATCCAAGTCCTGCAGTTCTAGCTGGGTTCATCGCTGCACCTCGCAGCAACACTTACTAATCTGTTCATACAAAACTCGAGAAGAGCTTCACGGCTGTCAGCACAAAAGGTGAAAGGTCAAAGAGAGAAAAACTTTCCACTGCTGGCTGGTGTTTTGCAAACAGTCGTCACCAGCACAGTGCCACAGAAGCAGCTTGAATGTATAACGTGGTAAGGGCGGCTAAAGCATTAGTGTCAATAATACTGTTTCTTCAACAGCTATGACGTTTGTCTTTCCTCCCGCCTGTTTCCTCTCCTCCCAGTTTTCCACCTGCTTCCTAACAGGAAGTAACAGGGCAGGAAAGCGAAGCTGCAAGTGGAATGGGCTGGGATGACTCGCAGCCCCCTGGTTAGCAAAAACAAACAGCAGAGACATGAGTGATGTTCATCAGTTGAGAGAAAAACGCTGCTCTGCATGAACAGAGACCGTAAAGAAAGCATCTGTGAGCATGTAAGCTGTGCTGTGATCAAACCTTCTTCTCAGGGAGCACAAACATGCAGGATGTGGACGTAAACAGCCGGAGGCAGTCGGCACTTTAACCTCATTTTCATCAGCTTACATGTGCAGTACAGAAAAAGGTGCAACTGACTTTAAAAGGCTGTGTGTACCCATCACATTACAACGAGACAGGCCGCGGATCATTGGGCTTGCTTCTGTGTGGGGTATAAACGCAGTTAAGCCCTCCGGGTCTCCTCTGCTAATCGGAATCTGCAGAATTAAGAATAAAGGCGAGAACACGGGCAGGAGAGCTGAGCCACAGCAGCGCTAACCCAATTAACTGGGGGTGTAAACACGCACAAAGGGGAATGGGGGCATCCTGAGCCTTAAAGAAACCACAATCACTGTGTCGATGTGCTCCACAGTCCGTGTAGAAAGGCCCAGAACAGGAACCAGAACTCTGAAAAATGAAAGCGTCTCTCTGCAAACCGCGTTTCCTGCTCACTGGCCTGAGCCCAAACAAGCCGTGCTGCTGGTAAGCTAACCCAAACAGCCCTCCGCCACCAAGTTCCATTCAGAAATCCTTCATTTTAACTTTCCGCCTATAGTTAACAGAAATATACAAACCCCTACATGCTTCATGAACTATTAAAGCTTGCTGCTAATATCGGGACTGCGTTAAACTAGAATCATCTGCTTAATTCATCAAAATCTCGAGTTAAAGTGCAGATTTTCATGTTCATGTCGATACCGCCCACCAACGTTACAGCGGTATTTTGCTGGACGGTCACCGTGGGAATTCCTCTCTAAAACACCAAAATGTGATGTAAAATAAGGCTAATGTGGTGCCGTTCGTTAGCTTTCTGCTGGATCAAGCAGTGAGTGTTAACAGTTTGTCATTTTTGCAGTGCTTTTCGATCAAACGGTGGCATGAGCGGGGCGCTGAAATTGACAGATTTCCGAGCGGACGCTGGAGCGCCGTCCCGTCCGCTGGAGTCGCGGTTAGCTAACCCCACCCTGCTGTGCTAACTTCGCCTCATGCGAACTAGATGGTCGCTTTGAGAGCTCCAAACCAGAACCAGAGGACTCGCTCGGTGGTCACCGGTTCGGGTCTCGCCAAGTAAGCGGGTAAATCTCTGCTGCACGGGCCGCGAGGAGAAACTCCTCCGCCTGGGCCACTAGCGCGGCTGCTAGCGAAGTGCGTGAGAACCGCCGCTAACCAGCAGCTAGCCGTTCGTAGCCTAGCAGTCCTACCTGGTGCCCGCCTTGTCCCCCATCTCCTCTGCAGGCGGACGGCAGGAAGATCCCAACAAAATGAGGCCGGACTCGGAGGTGTCTGGACTTTTAAAAGAGGCTTTTCTTCAGGGTGCTCTCCTCACATCGGCGCACAGATAACTAGTTAGTATGGTAATTTGATTTAGCGCCGCCTCGGCTGCTCTGCTGGCTTCCGCAAAGGCAGCGGCTCTCCCCCTCCCCTCTCTGCGCGTGTGTGCGCTGTTCTCCCTCTGCGAAACTAAAACAGCAGCGAGGAAATCCAGACTGAGGCTTCACGGCCGGCTTTAAGGTTTGACGTGAAGGATTCCTGCACCTGTGTGTGCGCCGTGGTGCAGCAGGGATCAAACTGAAAGAGCAGAAGATGATTCACCTTGAACAGTTTGAATGTTTAAGGTTCACCCAGGGCCGGATTACCAACAAGGCTTCAGGTTCCCTCAGGGGCCCCCAGAAGCCCTCCGCATTACGGAGGTCTACAGAAACTGGGGAGTCACAGATTCTGAAACACAGTATGACCAAAATCTACAAAACAGACAATTTTATATTCAGTATGACCCGAAATGAGCCCCCAAACTGAGAAGGAACGTGTCCTGAGAAAGGCATTCTCCTATAGCAGGGCTCCTCAGGTCCAGGCCTCGAGGGCCGGTGTCCTGCAGGTTTTAGATGTGTCCCTGATCCAACACACCTGAATTAAATGGCTGAATCACCTCCTCAGTGTGCAGTCAAGTTCTCCAGAGTCCTGCTAATGACTTCTATATTTGACTCAGGAGTTGAAGCAGAGACACATCTAAAACCTGCAGGACACCGGCCCTCGAGGCCTGGAGTTGAGGATAACCACGTGACTTTAATGGAAGTTTGACGGCATAGGATCAAGTGAATAAGGCCCCAGTCACAGACTCCTAGAGACCAGTCTGCGACCATCTGACAGCCTCCAGTTGTGAGTGAAAAATGTGTATTCCTGACTGGGGGGCAGAAACCTTCTTGCGATTGCTTTGGTTGCTGCGGTCACCCTTAGTTTGTGTGGAACACGCCAACTTGTATGCAGACACTTGCCAGCTACTCTGCATGGGCGGTACTGAAGTTGTGAAAGCTGTGACACATTCGCATTCAAAGCAAAAGTTGTGCCTCAGCGCTGCAGCCAACATGTTTCAAAAGGCACATCAACTTTTTCCAGTTTCACCCCGGCTCACTGAGCAGTTAGCGAGTGTTTGCCCACAAATCAGCATTTTCCAGGCGACTGAGAGAATCTGCTAGCAACCAAAAGGTTTTTGGTGCAGGGTGCTCTTTGCGGGCCGACAGCCTGCAGGAACTCTCTAGCTAATCAGGGAGTACATACTTTCCCTCCATACTGGAGGCTGTATCACATCCAATATGGTGGACAACTCTCCATCAATGTGGCGATGACAGCTATCGCCATCTGGTGGCCTTCAGACAGAAGGCAGGTTTGAGGTCTGCTCATGTTTATGATGGCTGGAGCTGATTTGAGTCCCTGAACTGGACCTCTGGACCAACAAACCTACATGGCTCTGCGCTTTAAAACGCAGAGCCCACAAACCGAAGGAGTCACAGCGACGATGTGCAGCCTTGGTCCAGAGGCCACGGTCAGGAGAAGAGAGAAAGCCTTCGGGGACGTTCATGGATGCTCGTTTCCACCACAGAGACAAAAAAAAAAGGTTTTCTATGACTGAAAAATATTTTGTCATCCGTGTCACAATTTTGTGCTTTTATCTCAAAATTATTACTTAATAACTTGAAATTTCGAGTTGTTTCATCAGTTTTGAGTGCTTGTCTCAGACTAACCTTAACCCTAATTTAAAAAAAACAGAACAAGAAAGAAAAAACTGTCACAAGAAGGAATACTTTTTATGCATCAACAGTGAACATAAATAAATCAAAGATTTACTTATGTTATTATGCAGTCACAGAAAATGGCCACTTCATGTTGCTGGCTGTAATTTGAAACTCAGGTGTAGATATTTGCACGATACGAGGGTTCTTTATCTCCGTGATCTCTCCTGAGTTTGTCGTTGGCTTCGGGTCTGCTGCAGCTCAGATGGTGTCATCTTGTTCCACACAGAACACTTATCTCAGTTTGGCAGCTTCATACACGCATATTCCAGTTTCAAACTTTCATGTATCTAATTTATGACATTAGCGATCGGTAGCATTGGAAGACCAAGTTTCAGCTGGGATGTTCAAGCAATTCCCGTGGGCCAAAATCAGACATCAGACCGCTTAAAACACTCAGTTCACATTATTCTTTTCTACTCTTAGATCTGTATGATGTCACAGAGAGGTGATTATCCTAATATGGTCATTTGAGGCACAGAAGCTCCACCCACCTGCTGTTCATATCTTCTGTTTGAGGGGCAGCCAATCAGAAGAACATCAAAAGGGTCTAAAACTGCTTACTTCAGTGCTGCCCCTCAGCAGGCTTCCAGAAGTTGACCACATAGAGGAAATTTAGGGGCAGGATGAAGTGAGGGCCCAGTATGAGATAAACAAGGACTATTTTGGACTATAAATCATGCAAAGCTGCTCCAGGAGAATCCAAGTGTAAAAATATGGAACTGAAAATGAGTAGGTCACCTTTAATGGCCTATTATTATTTTATTATTATACTCTGAACTTTACTTACACTCTCTACAGTTTCCATGTTTATTCCCAGCTATGCTCTGAAGCTTTTTGCATAGGAATTTGTTCATGTATCACATTTAGAACATATATTCCTAAAAACACATACACACAGTCTTGATGCATGCTCAATAATCCAGGTAAGGATGCAACAGTACGATTCCAGTGGGAGAAGTGATCCATCACTCATCCAGGTGGCTTCTTCAGTCTCAGCTGAGAGGAGCTCACCTGGACGAGTGATGAAGACGCTACTTTATGCTACTGACTTAATTTATCGACTTCTCAACAGTATATCCAGAATCACTGACTGTGAGCTGGGTGGCTCCCAGAATACCCGTCTGTACAAAGCTTAGATTTAATGAAAAGATACCTCTGTGGCATATTCAACCCTGCAGCTCTAGGGAAACTGTTACTCGTGTTGGCACACTGGGTGAGTTTTATGCTGATATCAGTTAAAGTTTGACCTGTAAGGCTGCATAATTTCACTCTAAGCTGGTTTGTAACTTATTCTCTCACTTTATATTGTTCCTGGAAACTTTAATGTATCTGATAAACTGACTGCTCTGGTCTTAGACAAAAGTCCTTGAGGCTACATAAATTCTACATGGCATGAGCAATGGGAAAACCCCATTCACTTCTTCTGGGAAAACGTAATTGCAGTTATTTGTAGTAACTGCATTACCTCATAAATCGTGTCCTTAGATACGCCACCAATAAAAATATATTTTTGTATTTTCCTGAAAGTTATTAATTACTGAGTGGGTCCCTGTGGAATAACGGCACGCTGCTCCTTTCAGGAGGTTTGTTTTCTGATCAGGCACCGCACTCGAGAGGACTGGAGTCAAGAGAGCATGCATCACCACACACTCCATTTTGGAGGGCTTCATAACACACTTAACACTAATTGGGTTGGAATGGCACTCCATGTAGCAGACCCTCCACGTGAACACGAGACAGAGGGGGTGGGGGGCTCAATCAAAGGTAGCCCTTGTGCTGCCTACACATGCTAACAGCCTCCACTTCCAAAAGGTCCATCTTGCAAGTTTCTGCAAAACATGAAGTTTGGATCAGATCTGTCCTTGTTGGCACATGAGGACTTGTACTGGATGAAGACACAGCACTCGATTCATCTAGAACTAACAGCTGGTTCTCTTTGATCTGGGATGTCAGAATTTTCAGGTTCTTAGTGGGAAGTCTGAACCTGAACAAGCCCCAAAAGTTGGTTTTCCAACATGGAAATTTGGAGTAACCTCCCCTTCAAAATCCAGATGGCTGCACCAGCCATCACCACAGACCTGTGTACCACAGACAGTACAAAACATGGACGTAGCTTCCAGATCTGAAAAGAGAAGCCAGCACAAACATGCATTTTTTTTCAATGGCCACCGGGGTGCGATACCTGTGGACAGACAATGGATTTTGGTCCTAAGGAAATGCAACGTTATGCAACCAACACAACAAAGACATAAGACACAGTAAAACGACACCAGAGACAAAACAGAGTCGAAATAACACAAAAACAAAGTAAAATGCTGCATGAATGCCGGTTTACAGGTTGAACTAATGGAACAAACAAGCGACCCTGACCTTAAAGCCGAAGACAGCTGCTCTGACCCTCTACTAAACGAAAGCTCTGGAGCTTTATGTTGTTTTTTTTATGTCTGATTAAACCAGTTGTACACACAGTGCTGCTCACCATTTACCTGTGGACACCTAGATTATTTCTCCTCCATCAGGCCTGTTGGTCAGCAACCCTGTAGGGTCAGCCTTGGCAGCTTTGGTCAGGTCTTCAAGGAAAGGAAGCCAGCCTAGTTCCTCCACTGTTCTAGTTCTTTTGGAACCAATAGGTGGTATTTCTGAACTCCAATTGGAATGGCCCCAAAGGCAGATTTCCAGCTTGTAAAGTTGGTAGAACATTACCAAACCTGAGCCGCAAAACAGCAGTTCTGACACAAGTGAAAGCAGTAAGAGGTTCTCATTGTAAAATTTTATCAAAAAGAACACAAAACCTAAAAGCAGGAATTATTCATAAAGGCCAGAATGTTTCTGTAACAGGCAGGCAGGAGTTTCATGATGTTAGAAAAGTAAATTCAGCTGTTCTGTCGTCAGCTGCGAGCCCTTCGACAGAACAGGAAGAGTGGGGCTCATCCATCCATCCATGCTGCACAGAGGAAACACACCTACACCGCGTCTTAGAGGTCAACTTTAATTTGAACTTCATGTGCCTTCCAGAAGGTTTAAGTGAAGCTACACAGAAATGATTAAACTGAATCAGCACAAAGAAGAATCTTCTCACCAGAGCTTTTCAAGCTTCCTCTTCTCTGATATTCTGAACTGAAGCTGCTTGTAGATGGTCAGTTTATGTCAACACTGCATAAAATCAGCACATACAGAGTTGCAATGGGGTGAAACATGGCCTGACTTTAATTTTCTAACAGTAGAATCACATATACATTATTTATTTCATGTGTCTCATCTCCAGGAGTCATCAGTCAGTGAACTCATCATCTTGCTGATCCACTGTGGAACTTCAGGCTGTAAATGCTGAGATAATCCAAAGGTTCAGATCCTGATTGTGTAGGAGTCCGAGTGGGTGACGTATCGGACCCAGCGCTGCGATGGGCCGGGCTGGACGGGTGACAGGCGCAGGAAGCGGATCTGCAGCCCCGTGGCAGTGATCTTCGGCAGCTCGAAGCTCATGCCAACCGGACCCACCTCCAACATGGAAGCCGAGCTGAGGCTGGGCACCTCCAGCTGAAAACAAAAAGGGAAGGCGGATGGGGACGTCATCATTAGTTTATAAATCAGTATCTGTTCAACCTAGACTCTGTCATGCATCTTTACTTTGCTTCTACGGGCAAGTGGTTGTAGATAAGTTGGCATCTTTTATGCCAATTACAGGCCAGCGCAGCAATCTGCCAGCAACTTTACACATCCACTCACCAACTGCTCAGGGAATTCAGTTTTTTCCAGCAGCCTGAGGTTGCCAAGAGTTTGCCAACCAGTCTTTAGGCCTGTGTGAATGGGGCCTTAGCCAATAGGACAGAGGTGAAAGTAAAACTTTTCTCAAATCAAGTTAACTAAGAACTTGTCGTCACATCGATGTTAATTTTTCTGACCAGTGTGATCCTGATTAATTTGCTGCATACACACAAAGTTAACCACAGGACTGAGCCCACCCCATAATTCAGTAGCTTGTAGAACCTCCTTTAGCAGCAGTAAGCTGCAGCGATGGTTTCCTGCCTGACTTTATGACTGATTCACATCACTGTGGGGGAATTATGGCCCACTCTTCTTCACGTGTTGCTTCAGCTCATTGTTTGTGCTGATATGCCGAGTTTGGTTTCCTCCAAATGTGCCACTTTGGTCTCGTCTGTCTTTGGACATTGTTCCAGAGGTCTTGTGGTTTGCAAACCTAAGCTGTGCTCCATGACCTTTTTAGAGAGAAGAGGCTTTCTCCTGTAAACCTTCCAAACAAGCCATACTTGTTCAGTCTTTTTCTAATTGTGCTGTCATAATCTTTAACCTTGAACATGCTAACTGAGGCCTGCAGAGTCTCTCTGAGCACTGCATGGAGCTCTGTGGAGCTGTAGACCAAAAGGTCATTTTTAATATGAGGAATCGAGACCATAGAAAGAGTTCAATTCATAGACTGCACGAAAATGCCTTTCTCTGAGTATTAGGGACATCACAGCACCATGAGCTGCTTTACAGCTGCCTCCGCTTTGATTTGTGGCATCACATGACCATTTCACCTCTCCTAACCTCAGTTTGTAACTATTACTTGGAGGCGGGTGTCATCAAGGGAGGGTGTCCTTTCCTAAATCTTTAAAAGACCAATCAGGACGAGCCACAGAGCAGAGTGACAGCATTTTATGAATAAAATTGACTTTAAGAAAAACTGAAGTAAATAAGAGTTGTTCTGTTTCTCACTGTGGACATATAGTAGACACTTTGCTTTGGGAAGTAAAATAAAATGTGGCCTTTTTGATCTAGAAGCTGGTGTAAATAATTATTTGCATTTTCAAGATGAGTTCAGGTTAAAAATGAGTCAGACAATGAAGAATAATGTGCAAAATGTGTAATTTAAAATCCCACTGCTGGATATTCACTGTCAATCACCAGCTCTGGATGGCAGCCATCATCAAACGTCTTAAATGTCTTTAATGGCGCTACATCAAAAGAGTCAATATATTTTATCACTTGGACGAAAAAATTTCTAGCAATTCCAGTCGTGTCCCCTGTGTTTAACCAATATTTCCCCCCACATGTCAGATGTTCACGTGTGGTCACCTTGAACAGCGCCGAGAGCTGCGTCCCACCGGCGAAGCGAGGGATCTGCCAGACGATGGCCCTGCTCTGAGGCTTCAGCTCGGCGCTCTGATCCGGGCTGCTCAGCTCCTGCGACAAACTGAGCAAAGAGAACAAACAACCTGAGCGGTTTCATTCACACCCGACATCACGCTAACCTGCGCAAACCACAGACGACCCCTGAAGGAGTTCAGAGGTCACCTGGCAGGTGTTGGGGAGATAATCTCAGGCGTGAAGTGGCGAGGCGGTGAAGCTTTCAGACATGATTTGATAGATAATCCTGACGGCAGCTTTCAGCTGACGTAACCGTCATTTTCCACAACACTGCTCCATCCGAGACATAATGAACGGAGAGCTGCTTCAACATGAGCTTTGCCTTCACCTCCTCTCTCCATTCATTCTGATGAAAGTGTGTATAACCTGGTGCAACTACTTCTGCAAAACAATTTACATCAAGAGGAAGGACGCAATGCTGGTCAATCACACGCAGATCTCTGCAACAGTTTACGCAACAAATGTAAAGTTAGGCCGCAGATGGGACTTTCTTTATTGCTCAAAGCCCTCTGGTTGGGGAAAGATTAGATTAGCTTTGCTTTTCAGAATTTAGTCTAAACTTTGAGAGATTTCTCTGAAAGGTTGTGACAAAAATGGAGGGCTGTGTCACAATTGGTGCAAACTGAATCAAACCCGGGCAGCACCCAGGACGCCCTTGTGCCTCACAGCCCGGCTGTTGGCCGGACCCTTCTGTGTGGAGCTCCGGTTTCTCCTGCCAACGAAACAACAGTCCAGGACACTCTTCCCCCCCAAAAAATGACATCCATGTAATTTAATTTTTCCTGGGTAATGCAAATAGAGATGAATTTGTGTGTGTTCAAGTTGAAAATAATCAGTTTGGGCAAAAATAGCTTCAGGCTGAGTCGCAGAAGCTGAGATTCTCCCACAGAAGACCAGGAATGGAGGACAAGCTTACTGTCATGGTTAGTAAGAGGCTCCGAGAAAAGGGAACAACTTCCTGCCAAGCTGTCGGTCAAAAGTTTTACAGCATCCCCAGTCTTCTAGTTTTTTATTGAATTATTAATATTATTTGAGCAGTTTATTGTACTCTGAAATAAAAGGATCAAACAAATAAAGTCAAGTTAAAAAAGAAATCACAGAATCCATTTATAAACCAAAATGTAAACTTCTGACTCATCGGAGCACTCCTCCTACAGTGGAAACCAAATATTCTTCAGAAATTCTTCCCAACTCTGTTACAGACGTTCCCATAAATGGGAGGCACTTTCACTCTTCTGTCCAGTTCATCCCAAACCAGCTCGATGGGGTTTAAGCCTGGAGACCGTGCTGCCTGCTTCATGTTTTCAAGATTACCATCTTGGTCTTTTTTCCTAAGGTAGTTCTGGTATAGCTTGGACTCGTGTTTGGGGTCATTATCTTGCAGTAGGATGAACCTCTGACCAACTACCTGCATACCAGAGGGTACTGCATGGTGCTGCAGAATGCTGTGATAGCCATTTTGGTTCAGGGTGCCTCTCACTCTGTATAAACCACTTCCGCAACGACCGTGGGATGGTGGTTTAGCCAGCTCGTTGTTGTAAACACAGCTGAAGAAACGAGACCACGTGGGCCCGAAAAGAACGCTGACAACAACAACTGATAAGTCACCAATCCAGGAAACCAGCTCCAGACCATCAGGCTTCCTCCGCCATGTTTGACAGTTAATGTCACACACTGACGAACCATCATCTCGCCTACTCGACAACGTACAGAAATCCTGTGTGACGAACTGAAGATTTCAAATTTTGATTAATCAGTCAGTAACACCTTCCTCCAGTCTTCAGTAGTCCATTGGCAGTGTTTCAGGCCCAGGAAAGACTTTTTTTCTTATTCTGACATCTTAGCAATGCCTTTCTTGCTGCAACTCGACCTGCCAAACCTGAAACACCAAGTCTATGCAGTTGAAACTGAGACTTGCTTATTATGAGCACTATTATGCTGTGCTTGAAGCTGTTCATCTAGCAGTAACCTTACCTTTCACTTACCTTTGTACCATTTCAAGCCATTTATTGGACTTGAACTGCTTGAATTTCAATAAAAACCTGGAAGAACTGGGCTGTTCTAAAACCTTTAACCAGTACTATATGGTACCACTGCCTGATTCTAGCTAGAAGCTGTACTCCTACTTCACCAACTGCCTGAATTCACTCCAGCGACTCACATTAGGTGAAACATCTGATATGAACACACAATCAGACTGCCAATTTACGCCCGACTTATCGTCAGACCAGGTGTAGGCCCTGTTGGTGTCCTCCACCCTTGGATAGATGTTTGATGGATGTCCTGCTGTGGTGTGTTTGAGGGGCTTTTAAATAACCTGATGTGTTTTTCGTTGATCTTACCGGGTTGTCTTTCACATGTTGTGAGAACCTAAAGCAACACAACCCCATCGACGCTGCGTTGCCCCGCATCAGTCAAGAGAGGCGTTTTCATCTCCAACGAGTCTAAAAGCTTGAAATGGTCCTCCACACATCACTGATCTTAATTTCCATGACTTTACTTAACAAATAAGAGCCACATCCTCCTACTTTGCTAATGTTGTTTCCCCATTTAAAACACTTCTGAGAACAGACACAGCCTTCAAGTGTGATTTCCCCACAGAGACGAGCAACTCCTCTCTGGACTGAAGCTTCCTGTTCAGACAGGTGAGTCAGTGATGCACAGAAAAACAACACCTGAGTCACATTCAAATCGAACCACAGCA
Source organism: Pterophyllum scalare (assembly GCA_024447675.2). Lineage (NCBI taxonomy): Eukaryota > Metazoa > Chordata > Actinopteri > Cichliformes > Cichlidae > Pterophyllum > Pterophyllum scalare. Next base: position 114,891 of record JAMQGT020014429.1, read on the forward strand.
ACACGCTGATGCTGCGTTTTCTTTTCTTTTTACATACAGGCTGATTTTCATGAGAAGCAGCAGCTGGTTTGAATGGCAGCGCCTCACCTCACAGAGCCTTTGGGAACGGGGATGGTGGCGCACACGTTGATGGCAGCACTGTGAAAACAATGACATTATCATCATCATCATCATCATCATCTTGATCAGCCTAATCCTCAGCCTGTTATTATCATGAGTGCTCTCTGCTCTTAGCTCAGGTACTGCAGTAACACCTCGACTTCAACCACACAAACTGTATTCAACATTTACGTGATCCTCACTTTGTTCATCTGTAATCCACGCCTGTGGCGTTAGCTGGGTTTAAACCAACATCAAACATCAATATTTTTGAAGCTACTGTATCAAAGTATCCAGGATTAATCAACCAGATTTACAGTAATATTAAACAAAGCTGTTAAAACAGCTCCAAACTCTTCTGCAGGTTTGATGCTAGTAGAATTACTCTGCTCGTTTTCCCTGGTCCTCTGCATCATGCCTTCCCATGCATCACTTCCCATCATGCCTCTGGACTGCATTTTCCCTCAGAGCCCCGCTCACTGTTTCCTGTTACACTCAGGCTGAACATCTTTTGTTAAATTGGTGTGTTGGCACTTTAAAGGAGCAGCTGACAGGCTGCAGATCGTGCTATTTCCAACATGGAGGACGTGAATTATTCAGACACACCTGCTGCACCTGCAAACTGGCTCAACCGAGCCTGTCTGCTGCTTCCAACATCTGAAGCTTTTTCTTTTATTTGACAGCTTGTAAAAATACTTGATGGCTGGAATAAAAACAGACCTCTTTGGTGGCAGATCGCAGCGAAGCTTCATGTACATCAGGAGCCTGCACAGAGAAGAAACATCAGCTTCAAATGTCTCATAAAAACTATTCAACCAACTTTATTTACACAGAACTTTTCAAAGTCACACAGAGCTTCACCCACAAGATGGAAAATAAAATTAGTGAGGTGCTCCAGTTTTTATAGATTACATACAGACTCTCTGATGTGTTTTTACTCACAAAAGTCTTCCTGTACTTAAACTGGTGAGAAAAAGGCTGACAGGTCAGCAGGTGGGCTTACAGTAAACTAATGAACCAAAAAATTAGAAGGTCAGAACTGAATGAGTGAGTGTCTAAAACAATCTAAACAGAAATTATTCATATTTATTTAATCAATGTTTCAATTTTAAGTTACATTAATAATTGAATAAATGCCCCTGACCTGAGGACCCAAATTTCTCTACTGCAGTTCCTCTCATGTCCACTAGAGGCGCCACAGTGAGTCAGTCCCCATAGACCGCCATGTTAAAACTTCACAGCAGAAATAAACATGTTTACAGCCTGATACAGAAACTGCTTTGGTCCCTGTAGCTAATTTCTCCTTCGTAACACCTGTTATGAACTGGATTAAGGCTTAAAGGTTGCCTTACTGGGGGCGTGGCCTCTTTGACTGACAGGTGGATGGTGATACAGGCAGCTGTAGCTGCTAGCTGTCTGCTAGGCTTCACCTCAGCTAATCGGAGTCCCTGAACTGGACCTCTGGACCGTGTTGGTGCTGTTGAAGCCTTCTGGAGCATTTTCAATATAATTATCTGACCAATAATATGGCTGCTGTGGCTTCATTGGACTAACAGAGCCTCCAAGAAGGCGGAGCTCCAGTTTGGGCGAGTGAAATTCTATGACCATTAGCTGACAGCTTAGTATTCCACCCTCTTATCCAAATATGGTCGCTTCTGGCTCCAAAAACCCCCCCAAAAAACGGCATGGTGGTGGTTACGGTGTTTGAGGTTTTCTGTCTTCTATGTACAGTCTCTGAAGGTTTCGCTAAGAACAGACATTATCCATAAAAACAAATCATGAGAGGGGAAACCTCAGATTTGAGTCAGCCTGAGTCTGAAGTGTAACTGTGGATGAAGTGTGCCCACAGGTCCCAGCTCTCACACTGGGGGGTGCAGCTGTTACCGGGGATGATAAAGCTGATGGCTGCAGCTACAAGAATAGAACCTCAGCAGTGCTACAGCAGCAGGAAACGATGGAAGAAAGCATGCTAACAGGGTGTGGGTTGAAAACTGCTGAAGCAGCCTGCTTCCTGTTTTCCAGCAGATTTTTCCCTTTGTGTGTGTTAAATGTCAGTCCGAGCAGTGAAATCTCAGCTCAGGGAAGCCTGGAGAGCACACAGATGAGGGATGAGGTGGTTATACTTGAGAGGGACCCTCAGAGCTCATTCAAACCTGCCTGCATGAGGTGCAGCAACACGTCCTGCTTATACTGTCTGTCCACAGTGCAGATCCACCTTTAAACTGGACACCACCTCCCAGTAATTTCAGCCACCAGGCACTGAGTGAGGGGCGTGTGATAATCTAACCTTTGTGTAAAGACCTCTTTCATGTTTTACTGTTTTTATCTTGTTGTTTCTCTTTTTTACTGTTTCTCTCTGTTACTGGCATTTGTTCTTTAGGTATTTATTTAACTGACTGATTTTATAATTATCATTTTAAGGACTGAAATAGTTATGGGTGAGTGCATCAGCTACAGCCGTCTGCGTCGCCACACACCTGTCAGTCAAAGAGGCCACGCCACATTTTAACATGGGAGCCTCCGGTGGCCTGCAGAGGAACTGCAGGTTGTTTAAACCCCAAAAGTTGCTGGTTTAAACAGAAGAACAATAAAGATGTGGCTTGTGCTGATTTATCTGAAGATTTTACCTTCCTCCGTTGTCTCTCTCAATGGTCGGGAAGAGACGGAAAGGCAGTGCTGACGGCAGGTCGTCGCTCAGCTGGTACTGCATCACCGTTTGCTGCGACGAGAGGAAATTAAGAAGAGAGGTCGATAATAACAGAGGACCAATCACTGATGGTCTATGCACGTCACAGAGTTAAACTCAGAGTTCGAGCAGACAGAAACCAAACCAAGCCCTGAATCACGACCCCCTGTGACTCTGACGGGACCATAATTTCCATAATGATCATCATGTTTTATTCAGTAAGACCTGAAACCAGCAACTTAGGCCATAAACTCATCAGGAAAGTGTTCAATGACCTCAGAGATCAGCTGAGCAGCCAGCTCATTTTCTCATAAACATCTTTTGGCAGCCAGACGAGGCGCTGCCTGTTTTTAAAATCTCAGGTCTGGATGAAAGATTCATCTATCTTTCATATTCAGTCTGCAGGAAAAAAAAAAAAAGAGTTCTCGTGCACAGTTTAGCCTTTTTTCCTATATTTTAGTAATAAGGGGCAGCTGTGGCTAGGGTGGTGCAGCGGGTCCACTAATGGCAGAGCTTGCGGTTCAGTACCTGACCCCTCCACATGCCAGTGTTCTTCAGACAGGCCAGTTTGAGAAACTAGCCCTGCACGGTGACAGTGGGGTCATTTATGGTGGACAAATCAACATTAGTGACTGACTCGGTGGCTCCAGCTTTGAGCCTGGCATGATGCCACGTTGGTGCAGCTTTTAGCAGCGGAAGGTCTCATTTTAAACAAAAAGGCATCTCTGAGTTAGTTTCACTGATTTTCTGTAACCAGGTGGTTAAAGCAGAGTTTGAAATCAGAGAGCAGCGACAACCAGAAGAAAGTGGGATCACCTCTCCCTGGCTGGGACACAGTCGGAGGATCCGATGGCTGTCGAACTCCTCCAGTCGGACCGCCTGGTGGAAGCTGCACTCATCGACCCGAACGGCGGCGCCATAACCTGAAAGGAGCAAACACAGAGGTCAGACCCCCGCTCTCACTCTCCAGCCTGCACGGCCTCGATGAGGCACCGCAGTTTCATAAATCGAAGCCAAATAATAAACTAGGAAACATCCCAACTAATTTGAATCTGGATATTCTTCTCGATCCAGGGACTCGGAGTGCTCTTGAAAGCCCGCAGAGATCCACTCCATCGTTTTCCATCATAAAACAATAAAACAGAAACACTGCATCCTGTAACAAGGTGACGGCTGCAGGCACATCCGCACTCTTTACCCAGCACCGCACGGTACGTGCAGATGTTAAGCCTTTAAATTCAACATGAAATAAATTAATAGGCAAATACATACCAAAATAAAGACACACTTATCTGTAAAAAGCAACGACACAAACAGCAGCAGGAAATGAAATCTGCGAGGAAATGAAGTCGAGCCGTTTTCAATAAAGCCGGCAGGATGAAGCGTGTTTGATGCTGCTCTGTATTTATGAGGCACGTCTCAGTCTGTTTGACTTCCTAACACAGATCTCACTTTTCAAACTTTCATCTGATCACAGAACAGCAACACGTGGGTGTGATGTTTGGTTTCCAGTATTTAACATGACAGACTGTCAAACCCGGTGTCCTGGAGTCAGTGTGCAGGTGTGCTCATCATTATAAACAGCCTCACGCATATAAATCATAACTGGTTAATTACTACACGATGATCCACACGGGACATTATTCAAACATTTATCAGTAATAAACCAACTATTAAACGCGTAACTGTCACATATGTGCTTTGCACGCTACGTCTATGGTCATATTTAACAGTCCAAATGAAATAACTTGGTTTATGAGCCCGTTCACGACACTTAAACTACAGTTTGTCTGAATCAGTTCACAAACACTCAGACCCACCTGCAAAGAAATCATATGAAAGTAAGTGAAGCGCTCCATCACCTCACATGTTACTAACAGCTAAACTTCAGGGGCATGTAAACCAACTTGAGCAAAACTGACTTTTAGCATTAGAAAAAATATGTGTGTGTGGGAGGGTCCGTCCATTAGAAATGGTTTTGAGGATCTGGGCTCCCTGCAGTCCCTGAGTGGACCATGAACTCCTCTGTAGACCAAAGAACTCTAGAGGCACACGTGAGGCCATCTGTCCCACAGCTGAAGCTTGGACCAAACTGGGTCATCAGCAGGACGATGATCCAAGCACAGCAGCAGGAATGAAGGAGCTGCAACGGCCCAGTCAGAGTCCAGACCTCAGCCTGCTGAATGCTGTGGGGGGGGGGGGCTTCAGAGAGCTGTGCATGAATGAATGAATGCTGCAAACCTCACTGAGCTGAAGCCACGCTGTGAAGAAGAAGCCAAAGCTCCCCCAGTGCGATGTGAGACACTGATAAAGTCAGGCAGGAAACCATCAGTGCAGCTTACTGCTGCTGAAGGAGGTTTGATAAGCTGCTGAATGGCAGCGTATACCTAGTTGGTTAGCAGTTACAGGACTGCGCAGAGACCCGTGAGAGACAGACTCCACAATACTGAGTTATCCAGAAATGTACCTTGGTTTTCAAATTACTTGTCAGCTAGAAGTGTGAAATTTCTGCCTGTATCCAAAGGAGTTCCTCAGGGTTCCATACTTGAACCACTCTTCATACATAAATATTATCTGTCAAATGCTGCATACCATTTTTATGCAGACACTGTTATCTATTGTTCATCTCCTTCAATGGTACAAACACTCAAATTCCTGCAGTCTCTGGTTCTTTCTTCTTCTTCACCAACAAATTGGACAGGATCGTTAGAACTGCTGGAAAAATGATTAAATAAGCTGCATCATCGTGCTGTTTGAAGGAGAGCCCGCTCTACTGTTGCTGACTGAGAACGCTCGTTATTCTGACTTTGAATTAATGCCCTCAGGGCGATGGTACAGGACGGCCTGGGCCAGTAAAAAGGCGCAGAAAGGATCATTTGTGCCCAATGATATCAGTATACTGAATAATGAGGAGTTTTAATAGTTTTATTAAAGTTTTATGTATGTATATGTATGCATGTGTGTTGATGATCAGCATCAGTTTGTGAACTGAAGACAACTTTCCACTAATGTGGACAATAAAGTTATTCTATTCTTCTTCAGAGGGTAGCTTTAAAGCCTGTTCAGTCACTGCTCAGCACTCAGACTGTGGACTGTGTTCGCTCTCTCATGACTGCAGTAAATAAATAAAGGTTTGGGATTTTACAGATTTTTGAATGACTCGCTTCAAACACCTGGAGAAACAGAAATGAGCTGCACTGTGTTTGTGTGTTTTACCTCTGAGCCTGCGACTTGCCGATGCTGAACTCCTCGTTCAGGCCGATTCGCATCTCTGTTAAAGAGCAGAGCGGGTTAGAGACAGCACAGATACACCTGCACCTGCTACACCTGCTGAGACCAAACCGCGACGAGATGCTAGCATGTTTCAACTTCAGATACCAAGAAAGAAACAAGTCCCTTCTTTAATATATTTATATTTGAACACATCCTTGTGTATCGTAAACGTACTGATTCTGCGGCTGACAATAAAGCGACACGGGGAACGCTCGTGTTAGCTAGCTAAAAGTGTGCGTGCTGTAACTTTAAAGTCAGGTTTGATGTTCAGAAACAATCACAACCATTAATGCAAAGATTTAAACCTGCAGCAGCTCGTCAGCGTTCACAGAGTCGATAAGAACGCGCTCGTGGGGCGGTGCACGTCCAGGCTGTTCAGTTAGTGTTGCTGTTGTTGCTGCAGTCGTGCTGGGTTTGAACCCTGCTGGTTGTGATGTTTTTATGGTTGCTGAGAGTTAAGATCAGCCATGACTGAGGTGAGGAAATTACATCTGTGATCAAAGTTCCCTTTAGTGACTCTATGACTCATCACTCTGTTCACATAAAAACAGGAAACACAACAACAACAGCAACAAAAACAAGTGTTGAGATGAAACAGAAAAAAACCTCCTGAGTGCACAAAGAGCTGCTAACACACCAGACAAAAGTAAAAAAAAACAACACTCAGAACAACAGACACACACAGTCTTTTAAGCTTCACTCATGGTCACCGGATTGGTTGCTGCGTGCACCACCTGTGACATCATTAACCCGAACGACAGGTGCCAGAAATCAGAGAGAACAGTCTCTGAGCTGCTGCATCAGTCACTGAAGGACCGACACGCTCGCACACGTGTGTCACTTTAGACACACACCGCTGTTCGCAAGGGCAACAACTGGGGAAATGCACAACTAGCCGACTCAACGTTGCTGCTCTTCTTGGTTGTCCCTGAAGTATCAGCGGGTGAAACACATTACTCATTATTATTCCTGCTTATGCAGGCCGGGTCGCCCAGACCTCCCTCTCTATTATTCATTTTTTGTAAATGATGATTTTGTTCTAAGATGTTATGTCACCACCCAACACACTTCCAGCACCCTCGGGTTCACCTGTTCACACCTCCACAGACCCCACCTGTCTGCTGATTCTCAGCATTTCCTGTCGGGCTGTTCAGAGTCTCACCTGAGCAGCTCGGCATGTAGCACTTCACTCTGCATCTCGCCCTCCACGTCCGCCTTCATCAGAACTCCCTGCAGCACAAAGCAGAGTTCAGCACAGCTGTGAAATCCAAACCAGCCCAACACGTTTTGATGTCTTCATATCAAACCTGTTTTAATTCAGAGCTCATGGGACTAACACATTTCTGTGACACCTCAAAGTGTTCTGCTTTCACTTGTTTTGAACTCAGGACAAAGACTTGTTTCTGTTTTCAGGGCAACTGCTGCCGTCACGCTGCCGTTACTCACGTTGGAACCGATGACGACCGTCATCCTCTCAATCACGTCCACAAATATCCGCTCTTCCCTCCCTGGAAAACCAAACAAAGACACATCAGATGATCCGAAGCTGTGACACCAATAGTCTTTTCCAGGAAGTGTTCAGTCTGGGAGCAGACTATTTACTGAAATGTGGGAGTTTTAACAGCTCAAAGTTCCCCTAAACCTGATCCAGCTCCATTTTTATTAAAGAAAAGAGAACAACAACCATTTAAAACAGGATTTTAGGTTTTCTGTTTCAAGCTTCAGCTTAAACTCATCAGGTCATCTGTTTACAGAATATTAAATGTTTTACAGCAAAAACAAAAACCATGGCTATGAATATAAAGATTGCCTTCAGCTTTATACTCTGGGGAAATGAGCCCAGAGCAGCTCGTTTTTCACCGCTCGGTGACGCTGTGGGCGTCTTCACGTTCAGGTGTTTCGTCCCGCAGGTGTGTCGGGGTTTACCTGCTCTCTGCTGGATTGGATCGGCCGGGTGGCAGCAGAGCTCGGAGCCACTTTGCTCTGCTGCGTCTCTGCTCCAAACTACGATGGAAACAAAGAAATAAAAAAGTGAACAAGGGCGTGAATCCAGACTGTCGGCTGACTGCAAACCAAAGATAAAACCCACTGTATGCTCACCAAAGCCAGGCTACGGCTCTGAGGGTCCGTTTCCAGCATAAGGTTAAAAAATCCAGAGAAGGTTTTAGCTGATTCCCTTCTACACGTCTAAGCAGTAAATCTTAAACTGCTTCAGCCTGAAAACAGTATTTCTGCCTGCTGCTTTGCAACCCACCTCCACCCCAAATCCTCCCTCTCAGGTTGTTCCTGACCTAATCAGCGTCATCGCTGTTGTGGCTGCTGCTCTCCTGCCGCAGAGCTTTGCTACCAAACATAAATGACTGAACAGCGATCTTCTTCTGACGGCAGCGGTGCCGCCTGGAATCAACTTCTCTTCTTTTAAAGAGACAAAAACAGCTGGCAGGTTTGATTTAATCTTCTTACAAAGTTACTAAAAATAAAGCACTGCGTGTAAAACACGGGGACACGACCACACACACATTAACACACACACACATTAACACACACACACTGCATCTCACACAAACATAAATGCTGTAACCATGTCGGCCGCATCAGTCTAACTCAGGCGTTACTCACAGATAATCTAACAGGTCACGTCAGGACAAACTGAATTTTTACATCCTGGTTTCACAAATCCCACATTTCTCCCGAGGACCATCTGCACAGCAGCGTTCCCTGGACTTTAAAATGGGAGGCCCAGAAACCAGTCCCGGGGGCTGATGGGTCACCAGAAAACACCGGGAGGAGGTGGGAGTTTATTTTCTATATTTAGCAAAAAAGCTTCAGGTGTGCACCAAGATAACAATCTGAGGAGGTCACATGGCGGTGCCACTGCAGACTTCCCTTTAAGGTGGAGCATATTACACCCACCTGCCAAAGGAGATTTTTATAATCCTTTTACTAATTTATAAATCACTGAATGGACAGATCTACATTTTTCAGACCAAACAGCTGAAACATCGTTTAAACAGTTTTTATCTTTCTGTTAGATTTTAGTCCATCTCGTGCTCTGCATCCAGGTCTTATTTCTCTGCAGAGAACCTCGGACGATCTGAAAGGTGCTACAAACATAAATGACTATCGAGAGCTCCTTGAGGGCCGATGGATGTGGGTCGCCTGCTCTCGTCCCGTCTCTCCTGTGCCTTGAAGTTATAAAACGTGATGAAAACAAAGCAGTAAAAGGCGGAGTCAGGCGGTGCTACTGTACCAGGCCGACGTTGCTGAGGTCAAACAAGCTGAACGGCCTGGAGGAGACGGCTTCAGTCTGGATAAAGTTCTTCAGGATGTCAGAGGACGTTGTCTGGATGTAACCGTAGTCCTGACAGACACACACACAGACAGACACACAGACAGACAGACAAGGTTGTTTACATGAGCAGACATCCATCAAACAAAAATGTGACTAAATGCTTGTTTCTCTCTAAAAGAGATGGAGCAGGAGGGCATAATAATGTGTTGTTATTCATAGAAAAGCTCATGGAAAACATGCTGGGAGGTCTAAGATTATTTACTGCTCCACAGTAAATAATCTTCACTGGAAGATTCAGTGATAGAGTTCACCTGAACTGCCTCCAGTGGGGTTTTATCTCTGATACTGTTTGTGGATCTCAAGGTGTAGGTGTGGTGAGAACAACGGTGAGAACAGCATCTCCGCCTGTTTCTGAATGATGTGCTTCTCTTGCTGTTATTATTGCGTGGCCTTCAGGATGTGCTGGGCCGGTTTTATAGACAATAAAAAATTCCATTACAAAAAAAAATTATTACAATTCCGAAAGTTTTGACCACAATTTATTTTTTTGATTGAGATTAGTTTTTGTTTGATTGAATAATATTGAGACAGATTTAGCTCCATACTGCTGCTTGTAGAATCAGCTGAGCAGATTCAGAGCAGGATGGATGTCTCTCTTTGAAGGCTTTCCAAGAGCTTTTCTGGAGACATATTTCTCATCTGGCCTCAGAACGCCTCCAGATCAACCGAGAGGAACTGGAGAGTGTTGCTGGGGAGAAGGACGTTTTAGAATAATGCTACTACAACCTGACCTTGTATAACGGGAAGGGAACATGCATGGACCATAATTCCCAAAATAAAAATCATGTTATATTCAGTAGGACTTGAAACCAGGGACTGAGACCATGAGGTCACAGATCCAGCGCTCATTTTCTCACAATCTCACTATACAATCCGACCAGGAGTCGCCCCCTGCTGGACATTTGAAAGAATGCAGGTTTATGGCTCATCTCAGAACCAGAGACTACGTCCATCTGTGTATACAGACTCTAGCACAGCCACTGCTCATTAGAACTTTGCTCTACAGCGCCACCAGCAGCCAAGAGGGATGGAGACTCACCACGACCTCGTCCAGTAGTTCGTAGATGAGGGCAAAGTTCATCTGCACCGACTTCTCTGACAAGCTGCCGCAGTAATCTTTAACCAGAGCTGCTAGCCTGTAACACAGAGCACAGAGAGACGCTGTAACATCAGCAGCTGCTCGTCCACAGATCCTCACTCTGTCCAAGATCACAGCGAACATCCTCAGCTTACAGGTGACCTCATACCTGTTGAGAAACTCGATGACGGTGAACGGTGAGGAGTTGGCTGTGGTCGTGGCAACCCAGTACAGTCCTCCCTGCCTGATGTGGACAAAGTAAAGATCCCTGTGATTCTGCAGGAGAAAAGGTTCGGCAGAGTTGTGACATTTAACAGATGTTAGTAGAAAATAACCGTCATTTTTAATCAAAATGTAAAGAGCCCAGCCTCTTAAATCTGCTGCTCATCGTTGGTTTGAATCCTCATAAAATTAATATTTTTGAGCCAGTTTTCCTGAACTGGCCCTCTGGACCATGTTCGTGCCATTGGAGTCTTATTAAAGCAATTATCTGCCCAATAATACGGCTGCTGTGTGCTCGGGATGTTAATGATCAGCAGGTATTTAAAAAGACGCCACTGTTTATTTACCATAACGACCGGAGGCTGGTCTCCGGTCAGCGCCGTGACCTTCTCATAGAAAATATCAACCACGTCGCTGCCGGCTTCTCCGCGGACTGGCGGGTCAGGTCAAGGTTGATGTTTCCACAGAAAACAAAGACGGGCAGCGAGCAGAGGAACAGGCTGATGCCGTCTTTATGGAAGACCAACACTGCCAAAGTATATTTATCCCAGCTGCTTCCAGCTGTGGGAACAGAAGGATACAGTCTTTGTAGATGAGGTGGTCCCCCTTCGAGGACAAGATGAAGACCTGGGAGATCATCCTGCTGCGAGACACACACAAGACAAAATAATGGGAATTATTTATGAAATCAAGTTACAAACTAAAAGGGCCAAACATTCAGTATTTCTAAGCCTGACAGAAGACCCTTTTTCGCCGTGTTCTCGCACCAAACTTTATATCTGACTACATTCAGGCGTCCATGTAAAGAAATGCAACAATCAGTGACCCGGTCCTTCTCGGCATTCCCAGACTCGTTTGTGTGGCTCAGCTAACTTTGATAAACATGCAGTAAAACATAGTTTGATCTGTAATTCCAGCTTCGGTTTCGCCTATAAACAGTCAACCTGACATGACTTTGAGGTGACAATAAAGCCTTTTGGCCTCAGTCATTTATAATTATTCTTATGCCGAATTAGATTTCACCACCATAGTATTCTTAAAACTCCTTAAATGTGACTTTAACGTGTACGGGAGCTACAAGACGAGTCAAATTACTTCAAAATGACTGAAATTGTGAGCAACTTTAGCCTAACGCGACGAGCATGCGTGAATTAGCTTTTAACGCTCGTTTAGTGAAGGTTGATGACAGTCGGTGGTTTACTCACCCACAGAAGCTCTGCAGGGACACAGACGCAAACAGATAAAGTCCCCCCGTTTCTCCTACGGATTAGCCATGACTGACTAATTTACTGCTGCTAACAGGACATTCAAGTGAGCCAACGCGGCATATTTAAACTGCAAGAAAAGCCCATGACAGCCGTTCAGGATAAACGGGTGAATAATGACAAAGATCTACATTTAAGAGATGTTATACTGAAGCACAAAAAGCTTAACTTAAATATAAAATTGTGCGTTTTTAATCTAGCTCCCGGCTAACCGGGTAGCTGACGGGTTACTGTTTACAAACCGGGTCAACAAATGGCAATTAGCGCCACCAGCAGTGCGGGCGGAATAACTGACATGGAAATCCCGTTAAAATATTTAGACAGTGTCATCCCGCAGATGGCTGTAATCGACAGCTACACACGCTTTGTGTTAATACACAGTGGTATATTCATTCAGAATAATAACAGTTTAGATATTTTGTCATGTAAAAGTAGCGTGTTTGAAAGACATCCAAACAGCAGGGGGCAGCAGCAGCAACAGCGGGAATTCAAACGGAAGTGGTTCGTGTCAGCGAGGTTGGCCATTTTCGCCACAGTACAGATTTCTGATCCGTAAAGTTCATCATGAAGTGAGTATTTTTTTTTATTATTATCGAACGATTTATTTACGGTTTTATCGTTTCCGGATCAATGATAACCTGCTAGCTGTTGCTATGCGCTAGCTAACAAACAGGATTGGTCACATTTAGCCACTTCCTCCTGTACAGCCTCGTCGGCCAGATTCCATTCAGAGAACCGGGAATTTAACGTTTATTTCCCACGGGCTTTTCCATGAAAACAAACAGATATCCCCGCGTTTATTATTAATATATGGGGCCTGGCTTTTCATTCGGCACACAGTAAACGGCCTTAAATTAAACTTAGACCAAAGTTTCACTTGGTGTTTTTCGCCTCCCGTTTTCTTTCCCGTAGCGGGCTGAAGGTTTGTTTACGAACATTTAAAACGAATCAGAGCAGAAGACAAAAGTCCCGCATGGCTGCGTGTTTATGAGGCTAAAATCAGCCGTAATATGAATGGAGTTCGGTGGATAGAAAACGTTACGCGCCGCATATGTGGAAATAAATCACTAATAACCTGTCCTGTTCGTATCTAATGTTTATACATCATTTATCTTTTGCAAAGCTTTAAGTTTATGTTATATTTTAGTGTTTATGTGCCTTTGTTTTGCCTGACATGATTACTAGCCTGAGGATTGAACTCAGTTTTCTTCTTCAAACCCTCAGATTTAGCCTCGCAGAAGTAAACCCTGGTTCCCGGATACTAAAGCAGATGACTCTCATACATTAGTCTCATATTGTGAACCAGGATTCAGAAAGCTAACATCTTTTTTCAGTTGAATCTGACAGATGAGACCTGTCCCCCTCCTCTCTGTGTTTTCAGTCCTCTGACGAAGGTGAAGCTCATAAACGAGCTGAATGAGCGGGAGGCCAACCTCGGGGTCAATGAGTCCGTTTCCTGGCACACCGAGTACAAAGACAGCGCCTGGATCTTTGTGGGTGAGACTGAGCGACAGTCTGACTTCTACCTGAATCTGTAACTTTTATCAAACTCAATAACCAGATTAACAGATACTGAAAATAAGCTGCAGCAAAATGTCCCTAAACAGTCAGAGGAAGTAAAAGATCCACATATGACCGATTCATTCATCGTCCATCGCTTCTTAGCTGACAGGCGATCGTAGTGGACCGTTCAACCCCAGTCTGCAACTGGTCAGTCAGGGCTTTTCTGTGCTCCCATTGGTTGTCACTTCTACTTCAAACTTGAGTTTATCTGGCCACTTTGTGTTGCTGTTGTCACTGCAACCGTAACATCTCATCATACCCAGAATATTGTTCTGTTATGTGGCTTCACGTAACCAAACCTGACCAATCAGAGGCCTGTACTACAAAGCAGGTTAGTAGTTATCCAGGTAACTTCAGTGCTATGAAGGTGGTTCACTTTTTATTGGAGTGGGTTATGTTCCAGATAAGTGATTGACAGGTATGAAATCAGGACCTACTGGCCAATCAGATCTCTGCACAACAGCTTCAGCATCCCTGGAAGATCCCTCAGACCTCAGAGTGCAGATAGTAAAATGGTCTGAAGGGTTTTATGAGCGTCTAAAGTTGTTGTTGTTTTGTGTGTAGAGCCTGATCGGTCACGAATACACAGCATTGGTGGCACAGATTACAAGCTCTGCAGTTTTACTGATTGTTCATGCATACTGCCGCCATCTTGGATAGTGAATTTGGCGTTGGTGTGGCTGTTTCGACTTTGTAAGTGGGAAGTCCAACTCAAGGGGGCATTCCAGCTGAAAATTCCAAGTGTGAGCTCTGGATTTACGGCTTCCCACTTAGAATGTAATGCAGCACAAAACTCTGAGACCCTCATGAGATCTGAGGTCTGAGGGATCTTCCCGGGATGCTGAAGCTATTTTTCCAGATATCTGAATTGTCAGGTGATTCTTGATTCTTAATCTTGAACATAACCTGCTCCAAAGCAGGTTAAGACTGCAGCACAAGTCAGCGAGGTGATATTCCCCAGTAAGAAGTGAACCACTTCATAGTGGGGAACCACTTCTTACTGGGGTTAAGCTTGACGAATCCTGCTTCATAGTACAGCCCTCTGGAGAACAATTTTGAGGAACTTCTTCATCGAATAGTGCTCCACCCAAATGTAAAAGAGAAGAATTGTCTTTCTTGGAAAGATTTGTTAAAGATAGATAATGTGACCCATTACCAACCATGGTATCTTCAGCATCAATAAAGGTGTTTATACTGGAAAGAGCACTGTCATTTCTGTGATGAAGTATTACTGTTACTGACATTAGTGATGGAGTGGTGGAAGGTTTGTGGAGACTAAAACAGAGTTTTGGGTGTTTTGTTTCCTGCAGGAGGGTTTCCATACGAGCTGACTGAAGGCGACCTCATCTGTGTCTTTTCTCAGTATGTACCTCATAATTTCTTAACTACACCAACCACAGATGCTGAACATGATGATTCACTTTCCTTTTCACCCACTTGAACCCATCAGGTATGGAGAGATTGTCAACATCAACCTAGTGCGTGACAAAAAGACGGGAAAGTCCAAAGGTTTCTGCTTCATCTGCTACGAGGACCAGAGGAGCACCATCCTGGCTGTAGACAACTTCAACGGCATCAAGGTGACACATCTCTGCAAGTCACTGAATTTTGCTGCACTCGTCTGAATCTTATCTGATAGATTCCAGTTTGTTTATGGAAACACAGAAGTCAGTCATGGAGTTCCACAGGGTTCTGTGCTTGGACCATTACTTTTTGTGTTATTCGCACAACCCTTAGGTAATATTATCAAAGCATATTGCATCCATTTACATTACTATGCAGATGATGCTCAGCTATATTTATCTATGAAGCCAGATGACACAAATGAAGTTAAACTGTGGTTTATGTCTTTGACACAGCTGTAGTTTAACTACAATTCTGGGTGTCCTGTAATTTTCTACTTGAGGTTCTTATAATTGGCCCTAAAGATCTTAGAAACGTGGTGTCTAAGTACTCACTCTGGATGGCATTGTGATGAATCTGAGTCATTTTTGACCAGGATCTGTCCTCCAGTGTCAACATGAAACAGATGTAGGACTGCTTTTTCATCTGATCAGTATCGGTAGTATAAAATCAGGAACTGCCCCTCTCAGCGTGATGCTGAAAAAATTGTTCATGCATTTATTATTTCCAGGCTGGACTATTGCCATTAATTATTAGGTTGCTGTAAGAGCCCCATGAAGTCTTCAGCTGATCCAAAATGCTGCAGCTCAAGAACTGACAGGGACCAGAAAGAGAGAGCTTGTTTCTCCCATATTGACTCCCTGTTAAAATCCTTCTCTTCACATTCAAGGTCTTGAATAATCAGGCCCCATCTTATCTCAAAGACCTCATAGTCCCATATCACCCCAATAGAGCACTTCGCTCTCAGACTGCTGGCTTACTTGTGGTTCCTAGGATACTTCAGAGTAGACCCTCTCTATTTCAAACTTTCCACTGCTGAACAAACAAGTTTAGGTCCTGAAGAAGGTTCATGTGGAGTCACGTGGGCCTTTTCAGCGTGTGATAAGATGATACATCCCTTGTAGTCACTTTACTAAAGTTGAGAGTGGAACATCAGCAGAGACCTTCTGTGATCCTGGTCCTTCAGGGCTTTGGAAGATTCAGGACATAAAGTGGTTTGATCAGTGTGATGTGTCCCGTTGATGTGAACAGCAACGTTGTTTCAAAGGAAAATTAAAATGACTGTAGTAGAAAGTTACACAAATTTAAAGGAACTCTTTGAAAACACATCAGATCTCAGTGACAGCAGTGACCCTGACCAAGGGAAACCTGAGTGTCCTCCACCTAAAACCATTCCTGTTTGGGGGGGGGGGTGTCATGAACACCAAAGCAGCTGAAGCTGATGAACACCCCCTCTGATACTTCCTGACCACATCAGGATCACAGAGGTTTACCTGACTCGGTGCTACGCTCATTAAAACATGTTCCTTTCTTTTTTTTGAGCAGCGTATTAAAAGAAGTGAAATCGTTAAATTTCATGATGTGGAACCTGAGTTCTTACCTCCTGTACTTATGACGCTGTGAGGCTCAAAAACGATTAAGAAGCTCCAAATTTAAACTCATCCCCTCTTATCAAGGGCCAGTGACTCTGAACATATTCAGAGTATGAAGGCAGAAGTTTGCGTGGCTTTGTTTAATAAAGTTAATGTACGTAATGTATCAGCTGATTGGGGGTGACCTGTTTCTCAGCTCCTCTAACACAGTGAAACGTGACTGTTATCCTGGGATTTTTAAGAGCTTCTGTTACTGATTGTTTGTGTTCAGCTGCAGGAGGTCAAAGAGCTTCCAGTGAGAGTACTGATCTCTGATTGGCTGACTGATTAGTTTGTGGTGTCAGATTAAAGGTCGGACGATTCGCGTGGACCACGTCAAAGACTACCGACCTCCCAAAGACCACGAGGACATCGACGATGTGACCAAGCATCTGAGGGAGGAGGGCTGCGCTCCCAGAGCCCCCCCTCCTCCTCTGAGGAAGACGAGCAGTACGTCGTACCTGTGAAGAAGCCCAAGAAAGGTGAGGTCACTTTCTGTTGTCTGAAACCCACCTGATACAAGATGAGGTGGATTTTTACTCATCTTCTCTGTTTCAGACAAGAAAGAGAAGAAGAAAAAGAAGAAAGAGAAGAAGGAGAAGAAGAAGGAGAAGAAGAGCCAGGCATCTTCATCACCTCCTTCTCCTCCTGTTCCAGTCAGAGTCAAAGAGGAGAAAGAGGACTCCGCCTATGACAAATACAACCAAAGAGGGGCGCCGCCGCCACGAGGACAGCAGAACGGGCAGAAGGCGAGGGAGAACGAGAGACTGCGAGGGGAGGGGGAGGACGAGAGGACGAGGGAGACAGACCGGGAGAGAGAAGAAGAGAGGAGGAGGGAGAGCGACAGAAACAGAGAGAATGATAGAAGAAGAGACGACAGAAGGCGAGAGACGGAGAGAGACGGAAGAAGAGACGACGATAGAAGAGACGAGGACAGAAGAAGAGAGACGGATCGGGACAGAGACGACAGGCGGAGGGAGAGAGACGGAGACTATGAGAGAAGAAGAGAGCACGACAGGAGGCGGCAGAGAGACAGTTAGAGGCGGGCTGGACTGTTGGAGGGCAGAAAACAAAAACATGGCTGAATGCTGGAACAGACATGGGGATTTAATAAAAGCTGAAAACAAATTAATATTTGAATCCAGCTCTGTTGTTAGATATTAATTTTGTTTTTTGTGCATTGTTCCAGTGTTATTTATGAACAGAAGTCCTTCTCTGTCCTGTTTAAGCTCCAAAAATGTTCAGATTGCACTGCTGGTGCCCCCTGGTGGCTGCAGGGGCCATTACTCCACACTGATCTTAGGTTCAGGTTTAGTTTAAACTTCATGTTTTAAGGAGGAAAATCCAAGATGCAACCTGAAGCACCCTCTTCCATCCATCTGGGAAAAATGTTTATCTACTGGAATGAGTTTCGTAATGAATAAATATTTCTAATTTGTTGGTCATAATCTGATTTTCCTGCTGACGTGTGAACGCCAATATGAACGTGGCTGAGCAGCTGTTTAGATTCATAATGGGGGGGGGTTAGGAGTTGGGCTCGGCCCCTTAGTTCCAGTGAAAGGAACTCTGAATGCTTCAGCATACCAAGACATTTGGGACAAGTTGATGCTCCCAACTCTGTGGGAACAGTTTGGGGATGACAACTGATTAACTGATGGTTTAGAAATAAATGAATTACTGAGGTGTTCTCCATAAAATCAGCGACTGAGAACAAAAACAGTGACCAAAGCCGTTTATTACAGAAACATGACCGAAGTGAGCGTTACAGCGGAGAACAAACATCACCGTGAGCTCGAATACACGTCGAAGAGCAGGAGGAACACACCTTTAGAAAATATACTGTCACTTTAGCTTCATTTACAATATCTCAAAACATTTCATAGAAAGTCGGCGGCTGCAACGTGAAGGTGACCGTTGTCTCCCGGGTTCCTTCGCGGTGGTGAGGTTCTCCACGTCCCCACAGCGGTGATAACTGAGCCACACGAGTCGTTTCCAAGGGTTCTGCACACAAAGCCAACAGTTTTAAAAACTTAATCTGATTGGCTGTTTTAATTATTACTCTGACATTTTAAAACAAAAATCACACACCCCCACGTCACCATGGTAACACTGGAGTGCATGACACTGCACACTTCCTGTGGTTGCCATGGTCCTTAGCAACTCTTAGGACAACCAACCATGTACAGTATGAGGTGATGACGTCATGTATCGAAGCCTCGAGATGAGCGTTTTCACTGTCGCCATCTTTTTTTCTTTTTTTTTTTTTTTAAGAAAAGGTGGAGGTGCAGGTATCCAGTGATTGGCTGTTGGACCTCTCTGTACGTACTGATGACCAATGAGAATCTATTGCTTCGTCAGACCTGCTGCTGCTGGTCTTCAGTGCAGTTCCTGTGTAACGTGGCATCCCTCAGCCTTCCTGACAGCCGCCCCCTCACAGACCTTTTCTGATGGCTGCAGTGAACAGATGGATCAGCTGAAGGTCCAGATGCAGCTCAGGTCCTGCTTCCTGTTTCTTAAGGATGTGACTTTCAGATCCTGTTCATCAGCTGCTGAGTTTTTGTTTTTTAGGAAACTGGACACGTGAGGCGTCCAGTTTCCTGAAATTTTAAGCACAGACTGCACACTGTGCAGAGACCTGCCAAGGTTTCAGCTAACAGCTCTTTGGAAATCATCTGGTTGGTGCAAAAATCCTGTTTGATGCTGTCAGACTGACTTATCTTTGGCATGCTTCACAGATTCTACAGAAGATGATGCATTTGTGTGACAGGCTGCGAATAAACAAAGAGCCTACAGAGAGAATTTGCTGAGTCATCTGTTATGTGTAGTTATATTATTAATGATTCATAGGTCAGTGTGAAGTGGCTTAAAGAAAAAAAAAATCCTCTGAACAAGCAGCCAGTGTCCAAAGAACAGCTTTGAAGGATCTTCAGGAAGCTGGAGAACTGTTGCTCAAGAGCACTTTAAAAATGTCTGGCTGCTTGGAAGCAAACTAAGGGGTGGCTCAAGACTTTTGCACTTTGAGACTGCATCACTTTTCATGGCATCAACATTTATTTTTATAAGTCGGGTTTTGTCTGGATGCAACTTTGAACGGTGTTTCTTCACGGCTCCGACAGACAGACGGTTTTTGAGTATTCAGAAACGTAGAAGTTCACAGAACTCCAGCGAGCACATTCAGGTTTCTAAAGGTCACGAAGACAAAAAAACTGGGAAACTGGTGTCCAGGTAAACACACCTGTAGAGAGAGACGGCGTTTCCTCTGTGTTCTCCTGTGACTGCAGTAGTCTGTTACATTAAAATAAGCCGTCTTCCTCCCCACACGATTACTGCCATCATGACCTTCAACATTCGTCAATGACCTTTGCACTGAAGCGCAGACTGAATTTAGCACCCTGCAAAGGCGGGACGCGACTAATTTAATGCTGATGTTTGATAAACTGGATAAAATGTGAAGTTTTCTGTTCATAACCTGCCAAACAAACATAACGCACCACAGTAATAATCGGCTGTAAGAGCCGTGCTTTGTTGTTCTGCTCCAGGAACAGAAAACCTGCTAACTACAGCTCATAAACCCCGCCCTCAACAGGCTTCCAGAAATCTGCCAATCAGAATGAAGCGGGCAGACAATGGACCAACATAAGAACTAGAAGGGTACTCAGCGCGCACACCTCACCCACCCCAAACTTTCTATGTGCTGATAGGATGCCGCAGTAGACACCACCCAATGCTGTCAATCTCCATCAGGGTCAGCTGGAGGTCACCAGCTGCATTCACAGGAATGAATTATTTTCTGGATTATTAGATCTGCATTCATCGCTGGATCATGAACAAACTTTGCTCATATGACAGAACTGATGGTCCTGATGGTTCTCAGAGGACTCCGACTTATCCTGAGGTTAGACATCAGTTGTTCTTTGTACCACCCCCAACAGCTCCAGAAATCTCCATCAAAACCCGCTCAGAATTTTCTGACTTTTCCTGCTAACAGACCACCGTGACTGAAAGCATCCAATCCCTCCACCCATTGGTGGGTGAGGTAATCATGTTTATGCAATCATACAAAGCTACTCTGGTGCTGCATAAGCACGAGGCACTCAAGAGGAAATCAGCTTATTCTGAGTTCTGTTTATCTTCATGAACACGGAGGAAACACCGCCGAGCTCTGAGGGCTTTGCGGTTCAGTTACAGACATGTCTGTGGTCAAAGGTATTTTCCTGGTCAGTTGCTACAACGGTTTAGTTAGAAGAAATTTTTTTTTAAACCCACTGTTCCACATAAATGCAATAATTTCTGTCTGTGGTGTTGCTGTGGCTTAAAACAATCGAGCAGCACTCGGTCCTTCATCGGCTCAGCACCAAGAGTCCCTCAGGAAGAGTGAACGGGAGGAGGAGGTCAGCGGTAGAAAAGTAAGGCGCTGGCGGCTAAATGGACTGCAGGAGGAGGGCCGGGAGGATTAATCCTGCCTTTATCTTAGATTAAAGAAAGTCTGAGGATTAACTGAGCTCCACAGCTCAGCTGCTTCTCACAGCAGACGACTCAAAAACCCCGCCATCAGTCTCAGTCCGCAACTGTGGGGATCTGAACCAGCAACCTCTTGATCAGAAACGGGGCCAAATGTTCGTGTTCACATTATTCTGCTTTACGTGAGCTGCTGGCAGCACTTCTTCCACCTGCTGGTTTTATAAAACAGACAATTAATCTGCAGACTATTTTCTATAAAATATTTCTGTTCTGAACGATAAAACAGCCCATCATGCCTTTAAACAGTCAGAAAACAGTTTTAATTCACTCTGACAAAGACCAACAAATCAAATATTTTCCTCTATTGCGAGTTTTTTTTGTGTTAATGTTTAATTTTCCCTTAGAAAACACGCCGACCAGGCCGCTGCTACAACCTGCAGTTCCTCCAACGTCCAGCAGGAGCTCCACAGTGAGTCAGTCCCCACAGACGCCCATGTTAAAATGTTCCAGCAGAAATAAACATGTTTAACTTTATTGGGAATCTTTGGATGAGTTATTAAAGCCACGATCATGTTGCTATAGGAAAAAAAATATTGTAATAAATCCAATTAATCTTTAATGTTACTGAACATTTTGTGTATGTTTGCAAAATAATTTGCACTCAACACGAGTGTAACTTCCATCTAATCTCTCTCCCTCTCATATTAGTAATAATTGTTTTAATGATTTTTTCAAAAACAGAAGTATTAAAATATTTGGCCTCTCCTATAAATATTTGAAGTTTTCTTTGTTATACAATAACACACATCTGTACATTTTCTACTCTCTTCCTCTGACAGACAAAACAATTAAAAAATAATCTGCACATTTATCGTAAAACAGAATACTGTGAACACGCCGGGCTGACAGGAAGCCCGATGAACCTGACACAGGAAGAGGAAGCTGCTGTGGTAGACAGAGTTTGTTTCCTCCATTGAGGACAGAGTTCAATCTGTAACAGGCCGGTCGTTATGACGACGGTCGAACCAGCAGATCCGACCTTTACTCCATCAACTAGAGAAGGCCGGAGGCCTGCTGAGGTTACTTCGTGTTTCCCTCAGAGACCTACCCAAAGGAGAGTCCACAGAGCTCAAAGGGCTGCTGATGAGTCATTTGGGCTCAAAACTGTTCAGTCAACTCCTCAAACAACTCCAACTGCACCACCACCTCTGGAGGGCTTTCGTGGTCCCTGTAACCACAGAATGAAGCAGAAGGTGAGCTCCGCACCTGCTAAGCTCCTCCTTTGATGGGCAATGCCGCTCGGCTCAGTCAGCACATGGAGATGGTGACGTTGATCCCCAAGTTACCATTGTCGGCGAACAGATGGGCGATGGAGGTGTCGAACACCAGGCAGTCACTGTTCATGATAGCGGCCGCCACCCCATCATGGATGGAGCGCGGCGTGGCCTCCCAGGTGAGCCGCCGTCGGTTGCCGTTAAGCTCCAGGCGGTAGGCGAAGTTCTCGGCTTGCTTGCGGGTGCCGATGAGCAGCACGACAGCGAAGAACTGCTGGTGGCCTTCGTACTTCTCCTGCTTCTCCAGGACCAGCATGAAGTGGTGGCTGAAACACGACTGCATCATCACCCAGTCCACGGCGCCAGACAGGTTGATGTCTGTTGCCAGGAAAACGATGTCCTCCCCCTGCAAGAAGAAGAAACAGACATCAGGAAGATGTTAATGTCCAGCTCTCCTGATTTTTCCAAACATCATTCCTAAAAATAAAAATCCTGGTTGGAACAAGTTCAGGTTCAGACGAGCTGAGCACGATGGGAAAGGCTCTCTGTCTCCAGGACTGAGTTTTCATACTGTAGTATGAGAGACATGAGAAGGTAAAATCCTGACCTGTACTTACACACAGGGCACAGCTTTGAGAAAACTTTGATTTTTTGCTGTTTCTGCAGAGTTGTTTAGTTTTGTACATTTTCCTTTGCCGATGATGTAATTTTGTTCCTTTACATTCCTTGTCCCTTATTTGCCTCATAAGCCTGTCATGGCTTGTGCTGGTGTGAGGCTCTGGGAGGTCAGGGTTGGGCTGATTCTCCTCCCCTAGGGGCGGAGCCTCTTCTCTTACAGCATTCTATCACACCTGGTTTCCATCAGCCCATCAAGGACCCGGTATTTGAGGACCAGGGGAGACCTTCATTCCTTGCCTAAGAGGCGGCGATAACGTGGTCTAACGTTTGAGGTCATTTTGTGCGTTTGG
Source organism: Pterophyllum scalare (assembly GCA_024447675.2). Classification (NCBI taxonomy): domain Eukaryota; kingdom Metazoa; phylum Chordata; class Actinopteri; order Cichliformes; family Cichlidae; genus Pterophyllum; species Pterophyllum scalare. The sequence goes on from JAMQGT020014429.1 coordinate 138,167, forward strand.
ATTTTTTGTGTTGAGCTTCTGATTCTCGGCTGGTAACTCGTTTTTGTGCATCTCACCTCTGTACAGGACTGAATCATCTAATTCCTCTTAACTGTCATCTGCCTGCCTTCCTGTCATCTTGAAACCTTGGATTCCCGCCAGCACGCCACCTCGCTTCCCCCTCCCAGACAGGAATCGCACGCATTGACAAGTAAGCTCTCCAAATTCCCAGTCTGTCAGATCACCAACTTCTGGAACCACCCATTAACTCTCCTCTTCCCTAGATTCACCTGGGAACCCTCCAGGCTCAACATCTGCTTATTTATTGTAGGATACATTTGACTGAATCCCCCAAACAGAAGCTGGAGGAGGACGGTGATAATGCACTGCACTGGATCCCACTACTGTGTGTGTGTGTAAGTAAAATTAAGGTTTCGGCCCTCACCTGCAGCGTGGTGATAGACTTGTGAGCGTGCATCAGGTGAGGCATGACGGCCTCCAGCGAGCCGTGCCACTTGCAGGTGGCTCCGGGACACGGGCAGGTGTACGGCCTGAACTCGCACACCTCCTCGTGATCGGGCTTCTCGGTGTGGTGAAGAGACAGCAGGCAGCCGGCAGACGAATACTGCAGAGGGACACAGGAGAAAGTCAGAGGCACAGTCGACCTGAAACATCAGCTGCTGAACCTAAAACTGCAGCAAAGAATGAAGGAAATTCATCTAAGCCCAGCTGGCTGGTTTGTGGCTGCAGGAACAGAACTCTATGATGGGCATCTCCTTTACAAAAACAACATTAATGTGACTCTAAACCTTTTGTTAGCCAACTTTCCCCCTCACTGAGAATCCACTTGAACAAACTAATTCAGAGATGCCTTAAACCTGCATTCTTTTTAATGACCACCAGGGAGCGATATCTATGGTTACAACAGGACTTTAGGTCCTGTAGAAGTGAACAGGAAAAAGACCCTTGACCCTGAACACTTTCCTGATGAGTCTGCGGGCTCATTCAGATCGTACCGAATAAAACAGGAAGTCTATTTTAAATAAATTCTGATCATTCTAAGAGTCACAGGAGAATTCTCCAGGATGCGCCCACTGACTAAAGACAAGCTGTCAACCAGTCTGTGTGAGATCTGTCCCGTCCAGTTACAACACCAAGATGGCGACAGCATAAACGATCAATCTTGAGGACTTCATAAACTGATGGATGACATCACAGTGGCTCTTTTATACCGGCTATGGTTCAATCAGTCCTGAGTGCTTAAAAACTGCTTGAATAAAATAGAAACCATACAGGATGATGTCGGCAGTTTTTTAAACTAAACATTTTTGAAAGATAAAAACTAAAGTGAAACAAGCAAACCCACTCTGGGAACGACCTGAAAAACAAAGTACAAGCTAAACTCTGGGGGTTAGTCCGGGATTTTCAGTGACTGCTCTAACATTTAAACATGAAGCTCTTTTAATATAAACTGATTTATTGAGCCATCTGTGATGCTGCATTGATATTTCTGCTGTTTCCACATTTTCCCTCCTGAGGCTGAACCATCACTACTGTCTCAGCTGAGAAGACAGCTGGAATATTAAATCAGTCCTGATTTAAATTTCCCAGATGAAGTGAGGAGCTGGGATATAAATACAGCCCGAGGGCTGCTTCTGCTGCCTCTGTACACAGTACCAGTGCATTACTGTAATGGCTGAGGCTCTCTCCTTGATTTTCTGCAATGCTGAAGGTCACAGTGATGGATTCTCCCTCCCTCCTCATCCTCTTTCATCTTCAACAACAGAGTGGCTACAGACAGACGAGCTTATAGCAGGGCATGAGGGGGTTGGGGAGCAGTAAATGAGGTATGAAAGGAGCGAGGCGGCGAGGTGCTCAGGGAGACGGAGAGGTTCTCGAGGGAGGCCGGCGATGTCGTTAGCGATGCCGTTTGAACGTCGCTCCCTCGATTCGGCGTGCTGGGAGAGCATCCATAAACATGAGGAGAGAGAGACATCCAGACGGGAACAGCGTGTTCAGGAGCTGACTGCTGATTGGGTGGTTTGACCTCAGAACACTAGACAGAGCATAATCTCTGCAGTCAGCCGTCATAACATATCATCAAGACACACATCTATTATTGATAACATGTATGCATGAGTGTATCCTTAAATAGGAAAAGCATATGCCATATGCAGAACTGTTGACATTTATTTGACATTATGTATGAATCTGTTTTTTTTTCTTCTCTTTTTAAAGATAAATAGGAGCTGGGACCAAATTTCCAGTCAGCACCATTAACCCACTGAGCAGCCATCTCACCTCATACCTTTTTTTTCTGACCCCTCACCAACATGGTGCTGGTGTGGAGTGGCTGATGGAGACACACACCTACATCGAGGATTTTGAAAGACTGGCTAAATCAGAAGTACCTCTCAGATCTCACTGGAGCTAAAGTACGATCTCGTCATAAGACTTTATATGAATGAATTCAATAGAAAGCAGAGGCTTTGAGACCTTTTCCATAGTTCTTGTAGGTCTTGCAGAAAGTCCACCCTTCTTGAACTTCATTTACACTTCTGTCTTGAATCTGTGTGGCCTGCACAGGAGGTCGATGCCATTGGCAGCATTTACACGTGTGCGTGGAGTCGCTGCATTACTCAGTTTCACTGCCAAAAGCACTCGATGGTGGAGTTTCCTTCCTCACGTCGATCCATTCTCTTCCAGTCAGTTTGAAAAATGGTGACAGAAGTCGGAGATGTGTAAATAATGGTACCAAATGAGCCAATCACAGTAGCATCAGGGTGACGTGTAGCTACATTAAGTGCCCATCAGGTTATGGAGTGAAGCTACGGCATACCCGCGCTGTAGATTTAAACACAAACGTACAAACTATGACTGCTTCTGCTTGTGTCAGTGCAGTTACAGAGTCAACCCAGTGAGGCAAACTGATGCAAGTTTGCACCAACTGATGCAAATGAAGGCAAATGTTCAAACCAGTTCAAATATTTTAATTTTGCTTTGAACTTTGAAAGCTCATCAGCTGGATTCTCCTGACACCAGCGATGGCTCAGAAATGAAGACGTTACTGACGCTGTTTGAGGGCAGCTGCAGCTTTTACACAGAGCTGCAGGGAAACAAAGCGCTCGGAGGAAAGGGTAAAATCAGAGGATATTCTGTAACTGACTCCGGCTATCAGCTCTACTTCTCTTCCCATTGGCTGGTTATTTGTGGGTTTCCAGCACGAGTGTATTCAAGGTGAACATCTGCTTAGCCTTGGGTATGAACACATTAAGACCATCTTCAATTCCTCCCTTACCACGAGTACTCTGCAGCACAAGAGCAACTTTTAGTTGGCATTAGGTATACAGCAGCTGGTTCAGACATGAGCAAATGTTGATGCAGCTCTGACAACCACACACACACGTTTTAATAATTCAATCAATTTACCACAAAGAGACACAAAAATGTAACAAAGACAGGAAAACAAGTGAGAGAAAAGCAGACTGGAGACGACTTCTTTAGCCTCCTGAGCTTCAGCAGCTGCAGCCTCCTCCCCATGAAACATTCATCTGATGGATAATGAGAAGCTCATACCTACCTGCTTTCTGCTGATGTGTGCCTGGCAGGAGATCTGCCTTCACTGAAGGCTGCTGTGCAGTCTTTCTGACCATGAACCAAAGCAGTGCAGTAATTGTTTAAGTGGTAAAGCTTCACTCTGGTGACACACTCCTGCCTGAACACAATAAATAAACCTCCATCACGCTTGGTTAATAAAACAGGATAAGCTGATGTTTCTGCGGCTCAGTCGGGAAATCGCTGTCAGAGAAACTGCTGCACGCCGAGTTATCTCGACCGGCAGCGCCGTAAGTGGATTAGCGTCTGGAAGGTGAGCTGTGGGAGTGGATTTGTCTGTCAGACTGGATGAGGAGCATGAACACACCTACACATCTGCAGGAGGAAACAAGCACTTAGATGATGCATACCTCTATTTATTCATTAATATATAAAACTGAGCTCCATTTCTGCTTGTGTTACACAGATACGCTGGCACACTTGCTGCCCACTACAACACACAAACCCACAATCACGTGAATAGGAAACAGCAACAACCTGCTGCAGGGACAGGAGACAGAGGAAGGCATCAGACTCATGACCAGGAGTCCAGAGTCAGGAGGACCAGAGCTCCTGTTTCCTGAACACTGACATTTCTGCAAACCAACAAATGCAACACAATGGTGCTCAAAGACACCGATGCTGATATGTAGTTAGAACCAGTCAACCCTACAGAGGATCTGACTGTCGGTCCAATCCCAGCTTTACACAGAACAAAAAAAACAACCAAATTCAATAACCTCCAAAGACGGCTGCCCTTTTTCACTCAACTCTCAGGCTTTGAAACGAGGCTTTTCAGACCACATTTGGCCTTTCAACTTATTCCAGACTCCTCTTTCTCAGAGAGGATCTTTGTACCGCAGTTTCAGATTCCAGCGGTACCTCCGGTAAGGTGGTGATGGTGGCGATGGTGGACACTGAAGCACGAGGATTACATGGATCCAGACCGAGCGTGACCATTAACCAATGGTGGTTGATTGGTTAACAGCGTTGACCAGTTGGCAAGGCATACTCAGACTAGCCACTTCCTGTGGGTAACACTAATGAGTGCAGCTCAGTTGTTTATGAAGCTCATCACTGAGTAAGTTTGGCTTTAAGTACAAAATGAATCTCAATGCAAACTGAACACCGAGTAATTTAACTCGAGAGACCATCATCAATCACAGCCCGGGCTGTGTTAATGATCAGAATAATGTATTAGCAGAGTCATGAAAACACTGCAGGCACACTCGCTGCCCAGCAGGAGCTCCACTCAGTGATTAAATATTAATGAGCTGCAGGTCAAAACACAGCAGCAGCTTCCTGGAAGGGCAGCAGGCAAAACACCACCCTCAGCCACCACCCTCAGAGCGAACTGCTGCTGTTTGGAGGCTCACGTTTGACAGGTCTGCTCATTAAACACTGCCGAAGCTGTGAGTCACACAAACAGCACTCACAGTTATTAACTTATAAACTGTGACCTGAACTCATCCTGTTTTCCATTCTGCATTTATTATTTTATTCAGTGCAAATTAACTGAAACCCACAAACTGGAAATTAAACTTTTAGTTTTTATATTTCTATTTATCTACTCATTTTCTCCTGTTCACTTTATCCATTTGGATCTATTTATATGTATATATTTATACTGATCCATTATCTGGTTTTTACTTTCACATTAATTTCTTTATATTTACTTATTGTTCACCATTTTTGTATTAAAGCTTTATTTATTTTATTCTGTGTATGGTGATTTAACTATAACCCTGGAAATAAAATGTTTTTCATTATTTGTGTGTGTGTGAATATATACACACACACACACACACACACACAACTTTATAGTTATCTGTATTTACTTTATTTTATACATTTTTTAGATTTGTTTTTTAGATATTTATGCTCATTTACAGTATTTGTATTCATACAATAATTATGCATCTTTAGTTTAATTTTATATTTATCCATCCATTTACTTGTCTATATTTAACTATTTGGTCATTAATTTTGGAATATTTATTTATTATTCTTTCATTTATTTGCATTTTAATTTTCTTCCTCTTTTGTTTCTGATGTTGATAAATCTGCTGGTTTTCAGCCAAAGGCCAGAAATCATTGTAACAGTCTGAAGGCGACAGCAGCAGGAAAACAAATGACCCAGATTTCCAGGATCAGTGATCAGGAACGCTGATTCGGAGCAGGTCAGAACATTTTGTCACTTTGTCCCAAATCCACAGCAGACAGGAATCCTCTTATCATTGTTTCTGGAGATTTAGGACAAAAGCTGTGCAGCCAGTCATCAGGACTCAGAGAACATCTCCCCGTTCTAACAAACACAGAGCTGCTGTGACTCGGACTAATCCTCCAAGAGCCGGAGTACAACGACCGTAATTGACATAAATGGCACTAAAACAGTACACTAAATTCAAAATGGCAGACTTCCTGTTTATGGCGAGGCGAGTCCCGGCGTGCTGCTGGAATTTTGTCTGAATTTAAAAGTAGAAGATTACAGGACATCCAGGCCTTTGTCTTTAAGACATGTTTGTGGTTTAACTCATTGATAAATATAACTGGCTACTACCTGCATTAGTCCCAGCACAGAACCCTGTGGAACTCCATGACTAACTTGTGTGTGAAGAAGACAACAACCTGGAGTCTAGATATGATTCAAACCACTGCAGTGCATTTTTAACGATGTGTTCTGGTCTCTGTGATGAACCGCATCAGAGTCCACAACATCATTTTAATCTTCACTAGTGCAGTCTCAGCGCTACCACCAGGTGATCAGAGCTGACTTACAACTCTTTGGAGAATTTTTGAAATGAACATAAGACAGGACTGCATTTGTGTTTTGTTCTGTATTAACAGCTGTAATATTGTGTATCTTTGAGGCCTAACAAAGACTCGATCATTTGCAGTCATTTTTTGAGTATCAGTAAGCAATGAAAGAGAAAATCAGCTCCATCGTGCTTCTGAGGTATCAAACTCCACCCCGAACCATCCAGAGCAGCTAAATCCTCACGTCCATTACCTTCATTTCATCAGTTTCAGTCAAACGCACTGGACTCATTTGTTCCTAATAAAAACCCTGCCTGCAGTGGAGGGGAGCTTCTTTACCTCTAACTCAGTTAGCAGCCCGTCTCGCTCACCCTCTCCCGAGCCTTTCGGCCTGATTGGTATTGATCGCATTGAGGCTCTGCTGAGTGCTTTTCTGGCTGTGCAGCCGTTTCAGCTCAGCTTTGTGAGTCTGATGAATCTTGTGTGTGTGTGGGATCGGTGGGACGCTGTGGTCCAGAGTAACATCTCAGATGGTTTAATGTGTTTGGTTATTCCTCCTTCCTGCCCTGCTCTTCTGACAGTATGAACACACGTGGATGTGCACACAGTGAATGGCAGCTGAATATGAGCTGCAACGCTGGTTCCTCCCCCTGACACTGCATTTGTAATTTCCCTCACAAAGGTGCACTTTTTTCTCTCATTTCAGCAGAGCCTATTTTTAGAGCCTCAGCCTTGGTTTATTTTTACCCCTCTCTTCACAGGCCTCGACATGCTTATGAAACTTTGCACACATCTTGGAGCTTATGAAAATGTATATATTCCAAGGAATTTGCCTACGTATGTGGTAAAACCAGCTCCAAGATCCTCCTGCTCTACAAGAGTCTGATGCATCACATTGTAAGACAGCTTCCCTAAACGCTCAGATTTAAAAAGGCATGCGTGCAGTCATATTAATGCAGAACAGCCTCTTACTTTTTGACTGCATTATCAGACCGTTTACTCCATTTGGACTTCTCGTGACCCCAATTTTTTTGCCTCGACTTTGCAGCAAACTAACACATATCCACTTGCCTCCATCAACTTATTACACACCTTCACACAAGTGCCTCTTTAGGCTGCCTGGCACCGTGTTAGCTTTAGCCAACTTCTACCAACAAATGAAGCAGTCGGACTGGAAGCTGAGCAAACAGTACACCTACAACCACAGAGACTGTAGTTTAAAATACAGTGTCAGCTGATGCCGGTGGGTTTTCTTCTAGGGGACTGCTGGGTTCAGTCTCCAAAATGGTTTTGGAGACAAAATCAAGTGAGAGACCCTTAGAGGCAAAGGTAGCTGCAGGCTAACACACATTACCACAACCTCGTCATGGCCAAAGCCTCTCTTTCTGCCATCTTGGCTCAAACTGAACTAAACAGAAATGAGGTGCGTTTGATTCATAACACAAGCCAAAATAAGTTGAAAAAATTCAAGCACACCAATCTTTAGAAGATGAGACATGTTAAGTTTGCTGTTGTAAACACAGTTTAATTACATTTCATTAAGAAAATAAACAGAAAATCTGTTTTGATGTAGTCCTACGTTAAAGTTTGCAGGCATCATTCAGGACTCACCTGACTGCCCGGCAGCGGTTTGGTGCGTCCAACGGGTCGACGGGAACTGTCCCTGACCTCTGACCCGTGCTGCTGCTGCTGTCCAGTGTTAGCAGTTAGCCCCGTAGCACTAGCTGAACCAACGCCATGGCGGTGATGCCAGCCCAGAAGGCAGCGCCACTGAGCCAACTCCCTGAGGAGAGGCAGGCAGGAGGCCGGACACAGCATCGAGCACAGGCTAGAGCTGCAACGATCATTTTACTGATTAGTCGATTCTTTTCTGAGAACTGGTTTTTATAGCTTCAGCTTCTCTGTGAATATTTTATGGTGTCTTTGGTCTTCTGTGAGAGGAAACTGAATATTTTGGGGTTCTGGATAAAACAAGACATCTGAACTCACTGAACAATGAGAAGGCCGGACCTCTGCTGAAGCCTGTTCACTAGTTTCACTTTAGCTTCCCCCCCCATTCTATTAATTTTATAGTTTTAGGAGTTTATCTTCTGCATAGGCTCCATGTCTGCAATACCCTTATTTGAAATTTGGCCTAGCCACCAACTCAGAGAGTCAAACTTTGAACTTTAAGTTGGTCATTTGTCCCTTCGGGCTCCCCATACTGAACCAGACAGGAGGACAAAACAGTCAGCAGCTGCTGAGACAGACCGCAGAGCCACGTGGAGATCATATAGCAGAGATTAAAAGCCCACAGGAGGACAGAGCCTGGCTGAGCGTCCCACCATGTTTGAAATCAGACAAGTCGCCTCCTCGGTTTAGTCTGAGTCATGAAAATAGGCCCAGCTCTGCTTTCAGTGCAGCGAGTTTGTGTTTAAATATGTGATTACAGTAAAACATATGTAAAAATCAAACAATGAGCACCTTCATATCCAAAACCCAGAGGATATGAATCAACACATGATTCATGTGTATAAAACGTAGAAATCAAAACATTTTTGACAGAATGCTGCATTTAAGGGCCATCCTATAAAAAGATGTCTCTCCGATCACATGACTGTTGACGTGAGGCAGCAAACGACGGCATGTCTTTTACTTTTCGTGCCTTCTTTGAACCAACCGACTGACTTTAAAGGGGCCTGAAATAAAAATCTGTTCCCAAAAATAAAGTTGATGGGTTCAAACGTCTTGTTTCATCCTGAGCAAAAGTCCAAAACAAAGATTTTACAGCACAGTGAGACGAATCACAGAAAAGCTGCAAGCCAGAAAATGCATTAATGTCGAGGAATCAACAGCCGCACGTCTGAAACAATCACGTTTCTGCATTTAGGCCAAAACGATGTTTTTCTGATGGTCTACAAATCTCATGTTCAGATCCAAACCAGCAGTGAGTCTGACTCTCAGCTCCACACTGACATTAGGTAGGAAAAATAAAATAGACTTATTCTTGCTGTACTCCATGTTGTACTCCCTCATTAGCTGAAACACTGATGTTTCATATGAACACTGGGACAGGATCTGTGGTATGATAGGAGCACAGGTCCAGTATTCAGAGGTGTGACTGTGTAAACGGGTCTTTATCCCGAACTGTTCAGCAGCCTTTTGTTTGAGGCGCTGCTTCCACGCCTCAGTACTCCCTGTGATCCCAACGGTTACTGTGGGAAATCTGTGTCTCCTCAAAATGGAAACTGGAGCATGAGCTCCACGTGGAGCATTTCAGCACCAGACGTTATCTGTCAGCTACAGTCTGTTAGCAGGGCTAGCCTTCAAACCAGTCATGCACCAGGTGTGAGATTATGGCCCGAAGGCAGCGTTTAAAATAAAAACTGGACTGATATTCAGTGGTGATGGTGGCAGTCTGACCTGTTTGCGTTGCGGTTTATTCCCTTTGGTGCAGACAGACAAAAACAGAAGCAGCTCTTCAAACTGTCTCTGAACGTTCAGCCAGATAAACAGCTGTAAACTACCAGCTGTAAACTACCAGCACTCACACCGACAGACTGACCATCGATGCTCCTGACCTCAGACTGCCACGTCAAACTGTCCAACATTAAAAATAAACATATACAAAGCCTGCCACACAAAGGCTTCGGGTCTTTATAGCTAATTGGATTAATGCTTGAAGTTCACTGTTAGGGGGCGTGGCCTCTCTGACTGACAGGTGGATGAAGACACAATAGTTTGATAAATAAATACTCCTGACCCAAGGACCCAAATTTCTCTGCTGCAGTTCCTGTCATGTCCACTAGAGGCTCCAGCATTGAGTCAGCCCCCATTGGCTCCAACTTTCAATGTTTACAGCCTGATACAGAAACTGCTGCAGTCTCTGGATAATTTCCCCTTCATAACACCTGTTTAAACCAGATTAAGGCTTAAAGGTTGCCTTATTGGGGGTGTGGCCTTTTTGACTGACAGATGAATGGCAATGCAGGCGGCTGTAGCTGCTAGCTGTCTGCTAGGCTTCACCTGAACAGCGTTTTGGCTGTTTGAGCCTCTTGGAGCATTTTTAATGCAATGATCTGACCAATAATACGGCTGCTGTGGCTTCATTGGGCTAACAGACCGTCCAAGAAGGTGGAGCTACAGTTTGCTGAGTAAAATTCTGAGATTTATTTGGATGTTCCTGAGTACTCGTTAGCAGATAAATTATCAACTAATGTTAACTAGCTTAACAATCCACCCTGTGGTCCAAATATGGGCATGTCAGGAAAAAAGTACGAACATGGTGGTGGACAAAACACCAACACTGAGGCTTCAAGATGCAAGAACCCAATGGCTGTTTTCATTTATAGAAAATTCTTAATACATATTTTTTTATTAATGACTCTTTTCATCCTTTTGCAGTGAAACGGTGCCAAACCGTGACTCCAAACCAAGATTTACTCTGACTGTGACTTTCCTGTTTCAGGTGTTTGTCTCTCAGTTTGTGGGTCTGAACATGAGATCTGTTGGCAGGAAGAGTTACAACATGTTTATATTGTTCTTCAGTTATTAAATAAAGCTGGTAAACTAATATAAAGAAAAATCAAAAAGGTTTGATGTCAAATGCCACATCCGTTTTTAAAGTCATTTATCAAGGCAAATAGCGCCACCCTGTTGTTGTTGCTGCGTTGCTTCATTTTTATATTGGTGTGAATGGTTATTTTTTTTATTATTCATTAATCTGCCAGTTATTTTCACAATCAGCTGTTTCATCATTTGGGTTTGTCTTGTATCTGTGGGTTAAGCTGTTTTCTCTGGTGTGTTTTAGCTGTAGTGGTTAACACATTCACTTCACATGCAAAAGATCCAGAGCCCGAGGAGCACCAGAGCCCGACGAGCACCAGAGCCGTGCCGGTCCAAAATCCGGATCTGGTGTCAAATCTGTGCCGCTGCGGAGACTGCTCAGGACATAAGGGAGCAGCCAGAGTGCCTTTCTTATTGGTTCGTCTCATGTAGTCATATTTTATTTGAACAGAGCCAATTCTTTGTCTGTAGTTATCATTTTATTGGTTTTACTGTAAATTTTATACAATGTTTTTGATTTGCACTGGAGTCAAACTGTTATTTGTATCCTATTCGGTCGCCTCTGAAAACACTGAGCTGCACAAAAAATGCTTTACAAATAAAGTTTGATTGAAAGATGACCAGTTTGAGAATCAGCATAAATAAAAACAAAATCTCTCCCTCACAGGAGAGAGAGCAGAAGTGACAACAGTAACACAATCAATAATCAAACACTTGTCTATTGTTGCAGCTCAACTGTGAGTCTCCAAGTCAGACCATGGTATTATTGGCTTAATTGATCAAGAAAATAACTGGCAGATTAATCAATATCGGATCAGCCCTGCTGCTCCACCTCAAACAGGCTGAGCTGAAACAATGAGTCAGGTAATCAATTATTTTGACAATAAAAACATATCAATCCGTGTCCTGATCAATAGCTGAAGGCGTTAATCTCCAGCTAAGACGGTAAAAGAACATCAGTTCAATCAAATCTGACGCCTCACGGAGTGATCGGCTCAAAGTCAATAATCGATCAGTAAACGTACCGGATCGTGTCGGATCAAACAGACGCAGCCGTACTGCAGCTCGCCCGCTCTCCCTCTCCTACTGCAGCAGCAGCAGAAGAAGAAACAACAACAACAGGCAGCTGTTTTCTTCTTCTGTGGTGATGGAGGAAAAGCCAAAAACACACAGACTGTCCGCTGTGTGACGTTCGTCCGTCTGCCCAACCGACCGTCAACACCACCGACACACACACACACACACACACTCTGACTGTTCCTAGTTTTAGTGAATGTCTTTCGCCCGAGCTCTGACTCACTGAGCGGCAGAAAAAAAATTCCTCCAACAAACACGAACCACTGCAGCGTGCGCGCGCACGCGCGCACAGTGGGGGCGGAGAAACAGAAACATGATAGAGGGGGAGGGGGGGGGAGTGAGCCGAGAGTCCTCCTCCAAGCATCTGTCAACACTCCCCTACACACAGACACACAGACACACACACACGGACACACACAGACACACAGTTTTTGTTAACGTGTGAAAACGGTCCGGTGTATCCCAGCGGTCCTTCTCAGACACTTTCAGTTCTTTAAACTCGACCCAAACACAGGAGGACCTCAGTTTCACTCTAGCGCCCTCTACTGTTCACTTCCTGTTGTGGACACAGAAATAAAAACACAAAAACGTCACACTTTCTTGTAAAGCCCGATCAATTTTTAATGAGTTTTAAGACCGATGCGGATTTAAATATCCGATGTATTTTTCTTTCAGGCACACAGAGATGACTCCATCATTTATAATGCAGAGTTATTTATGAGCCCTTAATAACACAGTTTGAAAATAAACTTGTTTCACTGTCACAACCAGTCGTGGATGACAGGTTCTGCTGGACCAGCTGGTCACCGCAGTCCTGGAAATCCAAACATGCTTGCTGCCAACAGGGAAGCTGTAAACTGTAATCTTTGCTTTTAATTTTCCTGTTTCTGACTTCCATGAACAGATTTGTTTGGAGAGGATTTACAGGGTTGAAGCAATGCTTCTAATGCCCATGAGGGGGCGACTCCTCTGGTCTGGCTGTACAGAAGCCTACTGCTCAGCTGATCTCCAACCTCAGCAAACCCTCTCCTGATGAGTTTATCATCTCAGTCACTACAATCGAGTCCTTTTGATTAAAACACAACATAAAGTTTTGGAAATGAGAGTCCAATCGGCTCAGAGCGCTGAGGCTGATTATGCTGCAGTGTTGAGTCTTTGCGGGGCCTACAGAGTAACCTACGTAAGTGCCGGTGATTACAGAGTGGGAAATCGAACCTTCACCTACGTTATAAGCTGATGCGCACCTCCTGAGAAATGTAACCACAGGTCCACGTAGCTGCAGCGATTCTGATTTTGCCTGTTCAGCACCATCGGTTCATCACCTGCAGTTCCGCCCACTTTTACACTGAATTTATCAGAACAACAATCATGGTCTCGTATAAGGAATAATCACAGCATCAATATGATGGTATCTGCACCATCTTCACAGCCAGCTGAAGCCCTGCCAGTGTAACCAGTCTAACCAGTCTTTGCTGTGTCGGACTGAATAATCCTGCTTCAGTCTGAAGCTGAACATGTCCTGTTGGCTCTGGGCTATGATGGCTCAGCCTCCATGAGGACAGACACACTCGAGGGCCTGAGCGTATTAAAGGCAGACGCGAGCGTTACCTGTGAGGGTTTACAGTGGACCTTCATCCTTCCTGAAGGAGCCACAGAGAACATCCTGCATGTTTCTGCACACTGTACCACTCCAACCCCGACCGCTGCCAGGGCACCGATTCACTTTGTTGTTGTTGATAAATGCTGGCAAATACCTTCTACACACACACACACACACACACACACACACACACAGGTGAAAGCAGCACATTACCAGTCACCAGTAAAAATGTATATTTTAATACAAACAGCTGCATAAACAACTCGATTTTTTTAAATAATGCAATAACTTCTGGATTATCTGAAGACCATGGTCACCCCTCTTACATACAGAGGATAAATACAGATGTGCATGACCAGGCGGCTTTGGTAACTAACTGAAATTATAGATATTGTCATTTTTTTAAAGTCTTGTGGATTGATATTAAATCATTTTTCCGCTCTCCGAGTTTAAGCTCGGAGCTCCATCGGGCAGCTCCTCACAGTAATGCAGCGTCTCCAGAGACAGCAGCAGAGTCCATATGGAGTTTTTACTATGACAGCACAGAGAGCAGCGAGTGTGTTGTTGTGGATGATGAAAAATGTGTGAACACTCCTCAGTCAGGAAAAAACACCAACATCAAAGTCCAGCTGAGAAGCGCACACAGGGCAGCTACACAACCCGCTCTGATGCTACGAGCTAACCTGGCGCACCTCCGGACAAACGTGACTACTGTCGGGTCCACACAGCTGCAACGTTGTGATTAACCTGTTCAGTCCTTGTGCGTTTCTGGCTACTTTATCAGTCAGAGAATAACAATCAGGAGTAATAATCACAGCATCAATATAAGGACTCACAAATGTCAGCAGATTCCTGGAGGGAGACTGCTGACACTATCAGGATGGATGTGAGGGAATGAAGAAAGTGAACAAACAGGGACAAATATGTTTGCAGCCAAAAAACTGAGCACAAAAAGCGAGGACCAAAAACACCAGCACACAACCACAAGGTAATTAACACACAATCCAGCTACACAAGCATAAATGTGGACATGAGGTCGGACACTTTCGTAGGTTGTGTACAGAGGACACAAAGACCCTGAAGTCTAATTAGGAGCGTCTAACCAAGCTAGCTCCAAAACAGAAGCAGCTTCAGGTGGAGAACATCAGGATGCAGCTGGATTTGACCTTTGACCCCTTCAAAGAGTTTGTTTGTGTCAAACACCACATGTAGGTGTTGTTAATCTGCTGCACTGCCGCTGAACTTCATTGGAGTTTATTGTAGAGTTTATTGAGTTTTGGAGTTCAAATTTTTCTTTGTTTCTCCCTGTTGGTGTTCATGTGTGTCCTTAATGTTACACACATTTAGCATGTAGTGCTGCTGTGTGTGAACAGCTGGTTGTTGAATAGATTTCTTTAAAAGGTACCTGATTAAGTATGAAAATACTGAAACTAACTAAAACTAAGCCTAAAACCAAAAATAAAAACTAATAAAAATGAGAAAAATCGCTCTGAAAACTAAAACTAAACTATGATGTAAAATCCAAAACCATTATAACCCTGCTGCAATCACAGCTGTGTATATTTCAGGATAACCGAAGCAGCAATAATACTTTTATGTTATTACTATGACCCTAAACATACTCCGCCTGAATGATTTGAACAGCCGTGCAGGCCGCTCTCTCAGCTGCTTCACTAAATTGGAAGCATTTCCTCCGTTGGTCTGAAAAGCATCATTTGCATACTGCCGTACGTGACTGCTGCCTTTCTCATCCACCAATCAGGACAGAGGTATGGCAGTACTCACAGCTTCCATGTGTCGTGTTTCTGGCGCTGACAGCCAGCATAAGGGAAAAGCACGAACGTGCCGTCTGTCAGGGGGTACGTACACACAACAGACACAGCTGGAGCTACAGACAGGAGGAGGCCGGGTGTATAAATGCTGATTCTCAAGGTCTGAAACGCAGATGAAGAGACGCTCATGTCCAGCCCCATCTCCATCATATTAAACTATGGTTGTAGGAAGTTAAGCTTGACTTGAGCTCAAGTCTTTCTTACTAAACTGAAGGCGAGATCCTGTATTGAGGTCGTGCAGTGCATGGAAACAGCAGCAGAGAGCTGTAACCCGTCATTCTGTGCCCCTATCAGCCCTCCTCTTCCTCCTCAGGGTCAGACTCAGGACTCAGCTTTCAGTGGCTGCCGAGGCTCAATCCAACTTTAATGCGTCTTTAATGGAATCAGAGCTGCTGCTGCCATCAGCCGACACGCTGCACGCTCAGGCCTGACATGTCATTGAAAACCTGGATGCAAATGTATCACCTCAGTGGGTAGGACAGTGTGACAGCAGTCTTTCAACATTTAACAGCTTTGAGACAAAACGAGGAAACAGCAGCAGAATATTCACTGACAAGCACCGACAGGTCAGTGAACTGATCACATGTGGCTGGACTTGATTACAGACGGCAAACTAACCACAGACCCTGGTGTTCACTGCTTCAACTACAGACAGTGAACTAAGCAGCGGCGCTGCAACGTCCGATTATTATTACAGACAGTAAACTCACCACGTTAAAGAGTCACCATTTTCTCGCCCTGTGGAGTGAACTTTGACCTGTAAACACGCAGACTGTCCTTTTAGATGTCAGAAGGTTTCTCAGAAAAATAAATCTAAAGTCTAATTTATTTTGGTCGTTGTGACGTCACATGACAGGCCAGGTGTGCACTTGAGGAAGTTACGTGCAAACTAAAGTGAGTTGGTGTGCAGTGTGAGAGTGCCGGGCTGGCCCGGTGCGTCTACCTTGCAGGGGAACGGCAGTGTGGAGGCCACCTTCTCCATGGCCAGGTTCCGGATGCTCGGGGTGAGAGGGCCTCGACAGGTCGGGCAGCAGCTCAGCTTCTGGCGGCACTGGTTGCAGACCAGGTGACCCGCCTGGCACTGCAGGATGGGCGGCAGGACGTAGTCGAAGCATACCGGGCACTCGAACAGCGCCGTGAGCTCCGAGGACTGCCCTGCGAGGCTGACTGATGGTATGGACACGACAGAGGAAGGGGGACCAGACCCCGACCCGGCCACCGAGCTCACGCCGGCAGCTGCTGCCGCGGCGGCGGCGGCTGCAGCAGCTGCTGCGGCGGCAGCAGAAGCGCCTCCCGTTCCCCCGTGCTTTCCACCGCCTGCTTTCCCAGCCCCGAGTCCTCCACCTCCTGCTGAAGACGGACGACTCATGGCTTCCAGCTGCGGCCCCGTTCCTGTGAGCTGCTGCGCGTCATCGACTGTTTACTACCGGACGTCCCTCCAAGCCCCCGGAGACGCAACATGGCGGCTGCTAGTTTGTATCGCCTGCCGACTGCTGCCATTGGCCGCTACGTCAAAAACTGACAGGCGGCTTAGCCAATCAGAAAGTGGAGTCGTGTCATTACATAACGTTCGGTTTAAAAGCAAAAGCAAAAGGAAAAGAAAAGAGACAATCGTCCTCACGGGTAACTTGTTTAAGTTTCTTTTAAATATAAAATTAATATTGGGTCAGATAATCTGTTAATTAAAATAATCTGTTAATTAAAATAATTGTTAATTAAAATAATCTGTTAATTAAAATAATTGTTAATTAAAATAATCTGTTAGTTTCAAAAGTGAGAATTTGATGGGTGTTCTTTGTTTTGTGTTTTTTCCTTTTTTAAATCACAGCAAACAAAACACTTTTGGCTGTTTTATTTTTTGAAAGAAATTGTTTTCAAAGTGTGTGTGTGTGTGTGTGTGTGTGTGTGTGTGTGTGTGTGTTTAGAGGAGCAGCAGCTGGGCCTGTGGTTCGTCAGCCTGATGCTGATTGGCTGGATCTGACGTCCCTCACATGATGGCCTAAACCTGTTTTTGTGTTGATCCCAGCCAAGCTGATGGACGTGTTGTAGCTGTTTTTTTTTTAGTTGTTGATGTTTTTTCACCCTTCTTTGTGCTGCTCCTTTCAGCCGTGCACAGCATCACCAAAGTTGTGCTGTTGGTGTTTTGGAGGACTACACAACAAGAAGATCTCAGAGTGAAGAGATCAAATTGTGCATTTACACAGTGTTTCCCACAGAAGCAGATATGCAGACATGTATGCTTCTTTTTGGTACGTTAATTGTTAAATAACACTATTTAAATTTTTCCTCTGCAAACATTTTTGTTGCCAAGAAATGAGTGAAAATGATGAAGCTGGTTAATCTGTGAAAATGGTTTCAGTTTCAGTTCTGAAGGCAGAATTCCACATGTTAATCTCCGTACAGAGGATGCTGTTTGCCCAAATGAAGATTTCCAAAGAGACACTTTGCAGTTTCCGGTTGTGTGTCACTGAAATCAGGACCATGAGGTCCCTGAGCTCCTGGGGAGCCCGGTGAATACTTCTGACTGGATTACCACTGATCTCATTTAAACTTTTGATTCTTTGCTCAGACTGAGGGACTGCAGGTGGTCAGAACAAAGCAGCTGCAGTTTGTTTGGGTTGAAGGTTGTATTCAGAAGGTCAGCTCAATAAAAACTGCAATAAAACATTTACACATGTGAGGTTTCCTCTCTTATCTGTGATGTTAAACTTCTTTAGGATGAAGTCTGTAGAAAAGCTGCGATCACGTTTTCTGAGTTAATTTATTATGAAAAGTTTATTATTGTATAAACTTAATTTAGCTTAAAATAAAGTAGAACTCCTTTAAAGGAACTTTGCTTTGGCTAATTACTCATTAGCTGCAGCTTTGAACCTGCCTGGGAACCCACCTTGAAAAAAACGAGTTATTTTCTGGTGAAAATGTGAATTTTCCTTTAATTTAGTAATTCTGCACCGTAATAATAATAATGAATGTGGTAACAACATAATGTTTATATGCACAAAAAGTTGGAGATTTTATATGAAGAAGGCAAGATCATTTAACACTGCTGCTCATAATAACTGTAACAATCTGTATCACACTCCTGTTATTTGTCTCTCCAGCCTTTGCTGTGAATTTTGGGAGAATTGTCCCTAAAATGAATGAATTTGAAGAAATGAAGTCCGCACACCCGCCCTGAAGTCACCTGAAACTTTCTGGCGCCCCCTGGTGGACTTTAAGACGTGACAAGCTTCTTTGTCCTTCGGTTCCAGCAGATATTAAATGAAGACATGAAAAGCTTCTCAGGTGAGGCCCAGATGTTCCTTCCTTCCTCTGCGTTTAGCTCGTCACAGCAGGAAATATAAGGTGACGTTTTGAGGTCACAGCAGTCGTGACTCACCTGAAGGAAATCTGATCCACTCGGCTGGAGTCTGAGCACATTTGGCACATGGACTGCATTCATTAAAGCTGCTGCACAAGTTTTTAAAAGCAATCTGTTAGTGGAGCAGTGCAATAAAGCTGAGAGGTGTTCATTAAAAAGCTAAAAGGTTTGGATTTGGTGAAGCCAAATCCATAGAAAATATTTCTTCTTTTTTTGCCTTCTCCAGTTAGGGGTCACCACAGCAGTTCATCCGCCTCCATCTCAGCATGTCCCAGCATCCTCCTCTCTCACACCAGCCCTGTATAATAATAAATATTTACTTTTTGTAAATTCCCATGTTTAAAGAAATAGTCTTAAACCTCCCAAAATTAAATGAAGCTGCCAGCAGGGCATGAAGACCAAAAACTACCATTTTTTACTTGTTGTCCAAAACATTTTTTCATTGTGTTGAAACATCACCTGTAGTTAAATGAAGGCTGTACTATCGTGTGATACCAGTCTGTACCACAAGATGCTGCTGTTAGACAGTGTAACCTTTATTTAACCAGTGCGGCCTCGTGAGGAGGCGGGGCTAAAAATAAACTGTAGACATTTTAAAATATTCGAGCAGCCGGTGAAAGCTTTAGCTTCGTGGAGGGTCACAAAAATACTTTTACATTAAAATCATTCATTTCCCATGTTCCCCAGGGTGGGTGTTGGCCTGGTGGGCCTGTCCGTGTCCTTCTGGAGGGGTGGTTTCGCGCGGTTTAGATGATGTTCTGTTTCCGTTAACAGTTTCAGTTTGTTTTACATCTTATTTTCAGTTTGGTTTGAGTTTGTTTCTGAAGTCGGTTTACTCCTTTCATTTTAGTTCTGTTGGCTAAAAATGTCTGAAGTCGGAGTTTTGGGCTCACAGAGTTTACTTAAACATACACTCGTCTTATTATTTGAACTTTGTTCATGTTTAATATGAGCATCCATCAGTAGAAACGGAGAAATGACAGGAAATAAGGAGAAGCAGGTTCAACATTAGACTAAGAAAGAGCTGCTTCAGATCCGTTTTATGTTATTGTGAAACAAAAGCAGATATTTTTAGGGTGACTTATTCTACATATTTCACTATTAACATATCAATTACATTACTAGGGTGAGGTACAGGAAGAAATGTGCATAAATTCATGTCTTTATTCACATTTGTGGGCCTTAATTGCCCACAAACAAATTAATTTGTTGGCCTGGTTTCACTCATTTATTCCAGCCACTGTTACAGCGAACTGTAAATGGTAAAAAATGAACATCATTTCTGGGAGCTCAGGGCTGAGTTTGATCTTTGCAGAGTGATACCTGAGCCTTCCGTCAGACTGGTGTTGGTCTGGTTACACCTGCTCCCAGTATCCGTGCGCTTTGTTAGAGTTTGGCTCCATAACTGGTTTCTGTTGGCCGGTTCAGGCCGGCTTTGGCCCCCAGCCCACCTGAAAGCCACTTACTTTTATTTTCCAGAAGGAATTATAAGAATTGGCTGTCAACAGCGTCCCAGCTCAATTAACCTTCAGATGCCTTCGAGTTCACTCAACAAAAGCAGTTTGAAAAGAAAAAAAGCCGAACAAAGCCAGCTGGGAGATCTCTGCAGTGCTCAGATCTTTGCTGCAGCTCATTTTAAAACTCTACTGCTGGGTATGTGAAGGCTGAAAATCTAAAACACATTCCTGATCTGCTGCTTCTTTAATAAAATTAAACATGAAGAGCAGCTTTTAATTTTTCATGCTCCACAAATCTAAACAAGCCCATAAAACTGAAGACCAGCTCCAGGATTCAGTTGTTTTAAAACTTGTGGGTGGATCATATAAGATGAATCTATACAGCACCAGTCAGAATTTAGACACACTCACTCATCAATGAATGATTGGTGCTGTGTGTGTGTGTGTGTGTGTGTGTGTGTATATATATATATATATATATATATATATATATATATATATACACACACACACACACACACACACACACACACACACACACACACACACACACACACGTGTGTGTTTCAAAGTCCTCCAACTTTAACCCATTAAGAACAACTCCAGATAAGATAAGCATGTTTGGGAAATCACCATCTTCAGATCTGATTATATTACATGATAATGGTGTTAGGAGATTGGAAGGAAAATTTTATGCCTCATGTTCAGATGAACTCCTTCTGTGCTGAGGGGTGATGCCCACTTTTGGGGAGGCCTGAGTACTAAAGTACCTTTAACCCAATTATCTAGAATCTGACTGAAGATGGTTTTAAAATTAAAATTATAATTTTTTTTAATGATCTGCTGGGTGCTGCTAACCAGCTCTTCTCTGGGAGCAGGCAGCTGAAGTACGATGGCACATAGTAATCGTAGTGAGTCTCTGATGAAGCGGTTACGAAGTGTCATGAAATGCTGCCCATTATAAACAGCAATGATAACAGGGGCACAGGGGAAACAGCTTTTATTAAAGCAAATGTTTATGAGCTTATATCAGGTATAATCTTATTTTTCATGTGAGTTGATCCCAACAAATAAAGAGAAAATCAGAGATAAACAAACTGCACCTGCTGCAGTTTGTTGTCATTAATTTTATTAAAAAGAAAAGATGTCGTTTGGATTTTGACCCCCTGACTTCATCACCACTGTCTGTGTCAGCCAATTTAATTCCAGCTAATCCACTAATCTCCTCTTAATGTCCTCACATCACTGCTCAGGCTCTGTTTCCACACACGAGCGAGTCAGTAACCAGAAGTAAGAGCAGTCAAAGCCTGAAGCAGACGCAGAGCGCGGTTCACCGACTCACACAGAAACATCACCTGAATCCAGATGTGGGCCAACGAGCCGGCTCTCTGACAGATGTGAGGCTTCTTCAAGTATTAAAGGTGTTTTTTGATGTTCTGATTCTGAAGTGTAATGGCACCTTTAGGACAAACTGTTAAACAGAGCCTGTTGTTTTCTGGATGAACCATCCATGGCACTGCTCACTGATCAAATTTGGCCTTTTTTTCTTTTTTTAACCACACGTCTCCATATTTGGATTCTTTCACTAAAAACAAAACTTTGAAGCATGTTCTCAGTGGAGAAGCTAAGCAGTCGAGTACTTAATGAAACTATTACATTTGCTTCATGTTTCAGCCTCAGAGGTGAGATGGGTGGGTCTGCCTGAGGTGACAGGATCAAACCCATAAACACGTCTGTACATGTGAGACCGGTCTGATTAAAAACTGCACTCAGAGAAACAAAATAAAAATCAGGAATTTGTGTCTAGAAAGAATTAAAGAAAAAAAGCTGAAACTGCCACACAGAAGTGTTCTGATAACATTGGTTACTGGTAACAGCAGTGAAGTGAAGAAATGAAACTTTTTCGGGGGTTACTGATTTGATTCTGGCTCTCTGTGAACTGTTCCCATGACAGCAGCTTTGGTTTGAGTAAAGGAGAAACAAACTGAGCTAACACAGTTAGCAGGAGCTGGAAGGTGGTGTGGCATCACTGAGCCCCCGTACATGAGACCACTGCACCAGAGCAAGCACACCAACCTGCACCATCAGCTCTCTCTCTCTCTCTCTCAGCGAGCCTCCTCCTCCCTGCTCTGCGGTCGGACTCTGGCTGAAGTGTGATCGTGCTGTTACTCACAGATTGTGTTTCTCTGGATCGATAGCAGCCATCAGAACACGATGAAGCTCCTCTGCGGTGGATCAGTCACACCGCTCGTGCTGCTGTTCCTCCTGCCAGGTAAAACATTTCAGCTTCACTTCAGCTACTTTTTGGGTGAAGAACCACAAACACAGTGACGGAGTTTTTGTTATCTTTATTGTTATTATAGGTTTTTACATGTGTCCTTTTTAATTTTTAGAGTTTTCAGTGTTTGTGAAGAGCCAAAGTCAGACTGGAGACATGAGCATGCAGTGATGAAAAGAGTGATATAACTCAGGATAATTAATAATATTGATCTCTGTGCTGCTGTGGAGCCTCTGCACTCACAGACCTGCACATTCAAACTTTATTATTTGTTCTAACAAAAGCAAAAACACAGTTTTATTATTGCAGATTTCTTCCTACCATAATTAGTTCACTGTTTGATCCAAAAATGCTCATCAGTAATCCACACCTGCGTGTTCTTAAAGTTTGTAATATTCCTTTAAAATGATTTAATGTTGTGTGATCTGTGAGCTCAGCTCTAACACATGTTTGTGTGTTTATGTATGATACAGTGACGTGACGTTTGCTTTGATTGTGTCTAAATGATGAGCTCACGTACAAAGTAGAGGAACAGTTCATATCTGTGAGGTCAGAGGTCAGAATGAGAAACCAGAGGCTCCACTTTCAGCTTTTATTCTGAAGAAATGAACAGATTCATAAATTAGTGATGTTTAATGAAGTGCTGTATACTTGAAATTATAAAAAGTCTGTTCTTAGCGATCGAAAATGTGAATAATTTAAATTTTAGATAGAATGTTTTTAGCAACAAAACGTTGAGCACTCGTTTCGTTCAGAGCGCTGTTGGCCTGCATCGTTCACACCGTGCTTCTTATGGACCTGCTCTGCTTTGCCTTCTGTCATATCCACTATACTCTGTCACAATGTTCATATTAAACATAAAAATAAAGTTTCTAATAATGACGTCAGTGCATGTATGCTGATCCCTGTGATCTTAAAGCTCAAGCTGCTCCAAACATTCAGTTTCACACTGTTTTTCTACTCTTTGCACTCTATGAGGTCATAAAGAGGGGATATCCTTCTATGGTCAAATTAGGCATGTGGCTCTGGCTGTGATCACAGAGGCCACACCCACCTGTTAGTAAACAACCTTCTGTTTATGAGGGGCAGCAAATCAGAAGAAAGATAGCTCAGAATAAGGATTACTGTAAAGGGGGAGGAGCTAAAACAGTTTATTTCAGACAAAGACTGAGGGGGAGCAACCATAGTACAGGATAAACTGGGATTATGGTTTAGACTGCAGATTTATCAGGAAATCATTTTTTACATTTTTGTCTCTTTGTATTTTCAGTCACTTGTTTGGACATTTTTAGAAGACGGATGGTGCTGAAATTATTCTTCTTATTAACAAACAAAGTCAAAAAAGCAAAGGGACATTAATACTTTTGTCAAAGAAGTCTGCTGACGTTTAAAGAGTGATATGATTTCTGACTGAGCCTTATATTGTTTAGATCACAAACAAAGTTCCTGTACTGCAGTAGTACAGCAGCTATGCATAAGCAACTCAAATGATCATTTTAAGCTTACAAAAAGTCTCATTAAGCATTTCTAAAGTGTGAGTTTGTGTTTGGAGCCATCGCAGAGTCCTTCCTGCTTTAAATAAAGTCAGCGTGATGAAGTGATGGAGACTCAGGGCTGCGCTGGAGCAGTGATGGAGGCAGCGTGTGCAGAGATAAGCATCGATGGGTGGGAGGATTAGAGCTGCCAATCACACCGTCCATAAAATTAGGCGAAAGACCTTCAGGAGTGAAAGAGCAGACATAATCCAAACACGCGTCAGCTTTAAATGGGCATATATCCAAATCCAGGCCACTGCTCCGCGGGTTTATCCTCAGATCTTCACAGCGGTGGTTTTATCTCTTCTGTGATTATTAATTCTTCCTGTGAAGGCCACATTAATTATATTTCTGTAAAAGAAGTATCAGGTTTGCCCTGATGATGGCAGGAGAAGTCAGTGAGGTTTCCTCTGGAGACCATGAATGTAATACCGTGAATTTAGTGCCCATTTAGATATCTGAGTGTCTGATCAGAGTCCTTCAGCCTGATGTCCTCTGGAGCTCTTTTGGGGGCTCTGGTTGTTAAATCAGGCTGTTTCAGTGGGAGTGAATGCAGCTCTTCTCAGTGTGTCGCAGTGCTTTGTTTTTTTAATAGTCACAAGTCTTAAACGTTCAGTTGTCATTCTAACCTGTTAGTGTGGCAATTAAACTCAGGATCATCAGATTTTACTAGTGATTGATTCAGTGACTCGTCCTGATAGCAGCAGGTCTTCAGTGACCCTCTGAAACTTGCATTTAGTTTTTCACAGTTCATATCTTCATAAATGCTCTTTTCCATAGCTGCCTGGATACTAAGCTTCCCTGTAGCAGGGGTCAGGGTCTGCACCGTGGTAACTCACGCTGGGGCGTCAGTGTTTGGTAATACTGAGGCTATAATCCTATTTGGTCTGTGAGCACTCAGGAGCTGGAAAACATATACAACAGAAAATTAATGAACAAACTCTCAATAAACTAATCTAAGTAGATTATTCTAAGCATACTGTGCTGCCATCCTTATCTAGATAAATGAAGCAGCGGCCTGTTTAGTTAGCATCATGAATATGATTTTTTTGCACTTCAGGAACAGAACTGAGAAATTCTGGCTTCTCTCGGGTTCTTGACTCAGTGAGGTGGAAGAATCTGGACCAAAGTGTTGGACAGGACACGCTCACATTACACAGCACGAGTGTGCTAACATTAACAATGTTTAAGCATGTTTCCATGCAAACATGTGCTAAACAGCACTGAGCAGCAAATGCAGCTGAAGCTGAGGGAATACCTGCAGTTTTGAAGGTATCTGGCTGCAAACCCAGCCTTCCTCCGCTGCAGACTGTTGGCCAACATCTGCCAGCGCCGGGCATTAGCAGTGTCTTTTAGAACTGCCAGGATGAAAGTTGAAATGCTTTCTAAACACGTTGAGGGTCAATCAGACAATTATCTGAAAGATACATGATCATAGTATTGATGCAGACACTGAAATCAGAGCTGGTCACACATCTGTTCATTCATCATAGGGACTAAGAACAAACCACTGGACAGACACAACGATGAAGTCTCTGGACTTTCAGTTCTTGTTGGAAACAAACCCAGCAGCTCTTTGAACCACAGACCAAACCAGTAAAAACAGTCAAATGTCTCCAAAAGCCATCATTGTGAATGTGACGCATGCCCTGAGTCGGAGCTAAAATTATTCCCTCGTTCAATGATGCTTCTTCTTTGTCGTGATGCAAGTTAGTTGGTGCTGCTTGTTAGTTAACACTGAAAAGGCTAAATCCGGTCAAAATGAGAAGACTATTATGAAATCAAATCAAATCTGGTTGGTGCAACTTAAAGCCCATTAAAGCCTGGTTATAACAGTGCTTCCCAACTGAGCAGTTAGTAAAGACCATTTTGCTGGAGATTTGGACCCCATCAGGGTCTCTCAGGGGTTCCTGTCCTTTTTGGGCATGAGTCAGGAGCTTCTACAGCTCATTAAGGTGCAGTCTGTGGTTCTCAGGAGTTCTTAAGTATGTTTAGCAGCTTACAGGAAAATGTTGAGCAACATGCTAAACTGGACCACCATTGTGAAAACACCAAATAAGGATCTTTTCGTGCTGCTGAGATTCACATGTATATTCTTACAGGCATTAGCCCATCCTCAGCACCTTTAGGCTGGATTTCACTTTCATTTGTCATCGGTTGGTTTATACACTGTCAGATCTAATGGATTTCTGGCCTGTAGTTGTTTGGATATCTCGCCTGGGTGTAAGGTGTTGAACACAGAGACAGGGAGGGTGTTTTTATTGCAACTGAAACATTATAAAAACTACATCCTGTCCCTGCCTGACCCCAACAGTAACCCTAACTCTCACGATAGGTGAAGCTGTCTTTTTATTGGGTTGTCCTCCCAAGTCTTGGGGAACAAAGAAAATAATTTGAACTAAAACAGAAAAAGCTGCTCACATTTTCCATGATGTGGGGTTAGCGTTAGCAGCTATGATAGCTCAGATTCAGAGGACCGACTGTATGAGAACAGGCCGGACTCGGTTTAGTCCTCTGTAACGCTGAAGAGGGTCCGAACTCAAAGCAACACCTGAACACAGCTTTTTTCTTTCTTTTTATGATCAGTTATGGTATTATTGCTAATATTGCTCGTGCTAATAAACCCATCCAGGTGTGTCACAGTGTGCCCTGTATGCAGCTTTGGAGCAAAAATATAAATCTGAGCTTTTTGTCTTCAAGTATTTTCTCACATTGCAGAAGGAAATATTTTACTTCTTTCACTACTACAAGTAGTTACTGTAGTTACCTGGTACTACCTAGTAAATATTTAGGCAAATTTGGGCTTAAGCTAGGCTACTTTTGGTACTTCCAGCTCAGTTACCAAAGTAGGAAATATTGTGTGGTTCAGATGTGGCATAAAAATTCATGAAATGAAGAAGGTCGGGTTTTTTCTGGGCCAGTTGTGGCTCAAATGCTGCATCACATCCGACATTTGGTCTGAATCAGGCACCTGGTCTGATACCTGTGGGTGAGCAGAGGAAGCTGGAAGTCATGGCCACATCTGGACTGAGCATTCATTGCTGTAAAGATTTAAAGTAACAAAGAAAATGTAAGTATAACGAACATCTGCTCCTTTATTCACAAAGGTCTCCACAGCAGGTAGCTCCTGGCAGACTCTTCTACACCTGATGTTTCCTGGTGTTTCCTTCCAGCACTGAATCAGAGATCTTTTGTGAACGTGTAACCCACTACACCACAGATCCCCTAAAGCATATATTAACACCAACAAACCCATTTTTATTGTGTATTTAAGACGCTTTATTACTTTGTATGAAAACATGGACAATCCAGGAAGAAAGAAGAATTTATTTGGTATTAAAGCTTGCAGTCTTGGGCTTATACATAAAACACATTAACATAGTGCACCAAATATAACAGTTATAAATGCTGCTGTAAAGATTCATTTAAATCAAAAGGACATTTTTTATGTTCATATGCAAAACTGCCAAAAACGTCATGTTTCCCGTTATTCAAAGATCTGTAAATGATCTACAGATTTATTCTAAATGAAAGTAATAATCATCCACAACATTCACAATTTGCTCCGTTTCAACTGAAGATGGTCTCAAAATCCCCGAAATCCTGATTTATCACGAAAGTGAAGCACTGAAGTACTTTTTATTATTGTACTGCAGTATTTCCTTCTAACGGTGTTTTTGTGGCGGTCGCGTTCGTCTGCAGATGAATGAATGAATGAACCAGCTGTGAATCCGCCTGAAGCAGAGCTGGAACATCTCCACGTGTTCCTCAAAGCGACACATGATCCCGTTCTCACCCCTGAGCCGGACAGATCCAGAGCTTCACTTCCACATTTCCATTTTTGTACAGAGGGTGTTAAAGCTCAGACCCCCCCCACCCGCTGTCCCTGCAGTCATATTGCAGTAATGCATCATTTCCTCTTATCTGAAGGTCGTTAAACTAGAAACAGTCTCGTGTGTCTCCTTTTTTGTGCAAGGCACGTATGTTGTCCTTGTTATCGAGTCGGGTTTGTTAACCATCGATTCTCGGATGTCAGAAAGACATTTTTATACTGTGTGATTCCACGACTCAGTGTGTCCTTTAGTCTCAGTGTGGCACACACACACACACGAATCGGATTTATTGACTTTATTTCAAACATAAAAAGTTCTAAATTGTTCTTGATAAAAGATTTTATTCACAGAACGATTTACCAGCAGGTCACTCACTTCTGTCAGGGCGCCTGATGTTATGACAATAGTGTGTCAAAATGTAACAATGCGCTAACATCTACGCTCATTATTTCAGGCTTTATTTAAATGTTATATCACTTTTAATTTATCGAGCTCTTCACCTTTTCATAGCCAGTTTTTATTGAATCACTCTCTCTTTCATGCATTCTCCTTTCTGATTTATTTTCCTGTGACATTTTATTTATTTTACTGAGTTCTACTGAGTCATGTTTAAGCTGCTGTGACACAGTCATTATCCAGCTTTGATAAATAAATTTTTTATTATATTTTACATAATTTATAGAATGATAAAATATATTTCTGCTGTCTTTTTTGCATGTAGCTGCAGAGTGACACCTACCCAATCAGAATCAGTCAGCACTATAATGAACTGTCACACTAACGTAACTGTGGTGGAGGATCAGAGTCCTGCTCGTCATTTCTGGGGATTTTTCATTTCTGAATCTTGAACGCTGGTATTTTCCAGGAGAGTCTGGAATGTGTTCTGGAAAACTCATGAGAGGAAACATCTTTATAAATGCTGAACAGACTGATTTTTTTTATATTGCAACTAAACTTCTTCCTGCAGGGCTGAAACAGTTCCTCTGGTGTCCAGCAGAGGCGCCACAGTGACTCCCATAGACTCCCGTGCTAAAGCTTTACAGCAGAAGTAAACATGTTCACAGCCTGATACAGAAACTGTTTTGGTCTCTGTGAATAATTTCCCCGTTCATAATAACTGTATATTTTTAAATATAATGCACCAGTTTGAACTGTCTTAAAGTTTAAAGACATAAAGGCTGAGTTCACCATGAGTGAGAGTGGGTGCTGCGGCTCCTTTTTGAACATTTGCTTGTTTTTGTTTTTGCAAGTAAAAGTTAGCATCCCATTAAATACAGCAGTTACTGATGTAAGCTAATTAGTCAGTGCTAGCATAATCCTATGACTCTTGGGCTCTACTCTGTCCTCCAAATACGACCACATTCCAGTTTTCAAAGAATCTAGAAGGAGACAGAAAAACCCAGCAAACCAACCAGGAATGGCACAGTGGCTTTGGCCATCTTCTATGTACAGTCATTTGTTCAGAGTCTGATGCTGTTAGCGTAGCATGTTGTATCAAGGTGAACTGTTATTACTCTCCTCTACTTACACGACCCTGCCGACCAAACAGAGCCCAGAAAAACAAACGTGGTGGTTCACAAACGAACGTAACAGAGGCTGCAGCCACCGCGAACAGTTTGGCACGCAGACTGGAGCAGGCAGGGATTGAACCACCAACCTGTTCGCCCTCCTGAGCTGCAGCCACCTCAGGTGAAGGTGTCTGTTGCCCACAGGCAGCCGGGGGAGGGAGGGGCACCTCTATTTGATCTGCAGTCTGGTTGCAGCAGAGGAGCATCGATGCTTCTGCAGCTGAACATGCAGAGTGTGAGTGCACGGCCTGCTGGATCTCGTTCAATAATTAGGCAACAGTGTAAAAATGATTTTGTATGTGATGAGGATTTTACTTTGTGCTTCTCACACTGAAGAGAAACTATGAACTCTGTTTTATCACTAAAATGTTCTCTTATATGGTCTGCAGGTCTGAAATAAAGTGGATAAACAGATCTCATCATATAAACTCAATAATCCATGAGGTGTCAAAC
The DNA here is from genome assembly GCA_024447675.2 of Pterophyllum scalare. Taxonomy (NCBI): domain Eukaryota; kingdom Metazoa; phylum Chordata; class Actinopteri; order Cichliformes; family Cichlidae; genus Pterophyllum; species Pterophyllum scalare. The sequence continues at coordinate 168,036 of JAMQGT020014429.1, forward strand.
GATTCCCAGAAACTGGCAGCAAGTTGTGGTTAAGACATGTTTTCCTCAGTGGGACCTTTCAGGATGTTTTCCTGGTGGGTGACGGTCATTCCACAGCTGCCTGAGCCGACTCGCTGCAGCTGATACCGAAGTCTGGATCGTTTTTACTCACTTCTACTTATATGGTCACTGATCTCCATCTGCTGCTGTCAGGGTGGAGGTTAACATGAATCACCAGCATGGGCAGCCCTGAAGTCTGACCTGATAACAGAAAATATTTATCCTCCCCCCAGATGCCATTTTATTATTCTTAAAAAATGATTCATGGAGATTATTATTATTATTATTATCATTGTTATTATTAGAGACAGGGTGCAGAGCTCAGTGTGCTCAGTGATGTTCTTAAACTGTTAAAGAAGTGGATTAAATTATTTCTTAATACACGAGTATGACTTTAATTCAGGTTTTTACAGAAGAGAAATTATGTTAAAAAACAAACTGGACACGCTCATAAACACAATCATGGTTTCCCTTCAGCACCACCGTCATTAACTGTAAACAGGACTTAAAGCAGTTATCAGTCTGCTGCTGCTCTGGAGACCTCTGATTAAAAGCTGAGGTCGTTACAGGCTAATTAAACTGGGAAATGTAGTGTGTGTGTGTGTGTGTGTGTGTGTGTGTGTGTGTGTGAGAGACAGTGTTTGAATTCTGTTGTTATATTTAACGGTGAAACAGCAGCGTGTCTGCAGATAAAAACCGTCAGTCTACAGCACACAGCGCGATAACCTGTTTGATAAAGTTAATCTCACTTTGATCCGCAACAAACTGCAGTGAAACCAGCAGCTCTGTGAGCGGCTCAGCCACACAATCATTCACTGCACTTCAAACCTTTATTTCACCGTCTTAAGCATTTGGAGGTACGAGGGCCCACTTCTGCACTCTTCCAGCAGCAGTAAGATGGTAGGCATCACTGACAACAGATCAGGTATAGATTTCAGCCTGAAAGAAGGAGCTGGGGTGGAGATGAGCTGCAAAGCAGCCCGCAGACGCACGACTGTGCATCAGCCGATCTGCTGGGATGCCAGTGATGACTCAGAGGTCCGCCTGACCTCACGCTGTGCTTGTCATGTGCTTTCTGATCCTCAGTTTGCCGAGCTGCTCATGGTCGCTTTGCTCAGAAGCTGATGAAAGACTTATTTTCCAACTACACCAATGCTCTGCGGCCGGTGGAGGACACAGACTACATCATCAATGTAACATTGCAGGTCACTCTCTCCCAGATCATCGACATGGTAATTAAACCCTGAATGCCCATCCAGATGTTTGCATTGGTTATATAGTCACTGATGTGATCCTGCTGTTTACTGGATTCTCACCAGGATGAACGAAACCAGATCCTGACCACCTACTTGTGGGTCCGTCAGGTGTGGATGGACGCCTTCCTCACGTGGAAGAAGGAGGACTACGATGGCCTCGACACCATCCGCATACCCAGCAGCTATGTTTGGAGACCTGATATTGTTCTGTATAACAGGTAGGTGAATTATCCTGCTGGTTGAGCTGTAGGATATTAAACTGACATGTTTTCAAACCACTTCTTCTTCTTCTCCATCCTAGTGCAGATGATGAGTTCTCCAGCTCCATGGAGACCAACGTTGTTCTCCGTAATGACGGCCAGGTCATGTGGGATCAGCCGGCCATCACCAAAAGCTCCTGCTCTGTCGACGTTGCCTTCTTCCCCTTTGATGTGCAGCAGTGTCACCTAACCTTTGGCTCCTGGACTCACAACGGCAACCAGATGGACTTGTTCAATGCCCTGGACAGCGCTGACCTGGCTGACTTTGTTGCAAATGTGGAGTGGGAGGTCAGTCATGTGGTCATGTGTTTAAAAAAGCCTTAATGAAATATTTTGATGGAACCTAATAATTTCTCTAACCAGGTTCTGGGCATGCCAGCCAAGAAAAATGTCATCTTGTATGGCTGCTGTTCAGATCCATACCCGGACATCACCTTCACCCTCCATCTGAAGAGGCGGGCCTCCTTCTACATCTTCAACCTCCTCATCCCCTGCATGATGATTTCCTTCCTGGCTCCACTGGGCTTCTACCTGCCAGCTGACTCGGGTGAAAAGGTTTCTCTGGGCGTCACAGTGCTGCTCGCCCTCACTGTGTTTCAGCTGCTTGTAGCTGAGAGCATGCCGCCCTCAGAGAGCGTCCCGCTGATAGGTGAGAAGAGGCTCTGACTTTTACCTTTGGGCAGTGCAGTTCATTCAGGGTCTTACTATAATGATTGTATTACATATATTTATTAGTCTGTATCCACCATACCTGAGCCAATCTGAACAAGACCTTGTAAATCCCAACTCTTGTTTCATGTTCAATTCAATTCAATTCAATTTTATTTATTTAGCGCCAAATCACATCAAACAGTCGCCTCAAGGCGCTTTATTATGGGTAAAGACCCTACAATAACACTTCATGTGTCACGTTCAACATAGTGGCCATAAGTAACTCAGCAGTCAACAGAATTAGTATCTGTGATGAAATTTAGTTTGAGTCACCAATAAATACAGAATGACGAATATAAAAAAAGCGCTACAGGCCTGGAAAAAGTGCTCATAGGGCAGGTTTATGCTTGCATTTTTAAAGGGTGTAGCAGGTAAACTGGCAACAGTTTACAGTGGGTACGGAAAGTATTCAGACCCCTTTAAATTTTTCACTCAGCACCCCAGCTTGACAGAAAAAAACAAATGTAGAAATTTTTGCAAATTAATTAAAAAATATCTCTGTACTTGGCCGCATTCATCTTTCCTTCAACCAGTCGTCCTGTCCCTGCAACTGAAAAACACCCCCACAGCATGATGCTGCCCCCACCATGTTTCACTGTTGGGATTGTATTGGGCAGGTGATGAGCAGTGCCTGGTTTTCTCCACACATACCGCTTAGAATTAACACCAAAAAGTTCAATCTTGGTCTCATCAGAGCAGAGAATCTTATTCCTCATAGTCTGGGAGTCCTTCATGTGTTTCTTTCATATGTCTTGCACTGAGGAGAGGCTTCCGTCGGGCCGCTCTGCCATAAAGCCCCGACTGGTGGAGGGCTGCAGTGATGGTTGACTTTGTGGAACTTTCTCCCATCTCCCTACTGCATCTCTGGAGCTCAGCCACAGTGATCTTTGGGTTCTTCTTTACCTCTCTCACCAAGGCTCTTCTCCCACCATTGCTCAGTTTGGCTGGACGGCCAGGTCTAGGAAGAGTTCTGGTGGTCCCAAACTTCTTCCATTTAAGGATTATGGAGGCCACTGTGCTCTTAGGAACCTTGAGTGCTGCAGAAATTCTTCTGTAACCTTGGTCAGATCTGTTCTTGCACAATCCTGTCTCTGAGCTCCTTGGGCAGTTCCTTCCACCTCATGATTCTCATTGGCTCTGACAGCACTGTGAGCTGTGAGGTCTTATATAGACAAGTGTGTGCCTTTCCTAATCAAGTCCAATCAGGTTAATTAAACACAGCTGGACTCCAATGAAGGAGTAGAACCATCTGAAGGAGGATCAGAAGAAATGGACAGCATGGGAGTTAAATATGAGTGTCACAGCAACATCAACATGCTTTAACATCAAGATGTCGACTGCAGGGTGGTGGATAAAGAGTCAGTGTTTAGACGGGTTCCTTATAAGCCTCACTTTCACTAAGCAAAGTTAAACAGCCCAATGCAGCCCTACTCAAGACTGATGCTCTGAAGAGCTTTCACTTGACTGAAGAAACTTTAAGACTTGTGATGGTTAACAGCCACATTATTTCTGCTGTGTCATAAACACAACCTCCTCACCAATTAGTCTAACACGACAGGGGGGGGGGTTCAGCTGGGTCCAATATTATATTGCTAGAGTCAGCAGTAGATGCCCCCTCAACCAGATCTCTCTGAAAAAAAGAGTTTTTACCTCAACAAAGAATATATAAAAGTCATGTTGCCAACGTGACTGCTGCTTCTACCTGTGACAGGAGAGTTCTCTCTCACTCAGAATGAACTGATCTCATTCATGAGGGATGTGTTTGACAGATCAGGGGCCAAAAAGTCATTTACACCAGTTTAAATACAGCAAATCATTTTTTTGGCACAACACGGTAAAAAAATTAATAAAAAATTAATTTTTTATATATACACACACATATATATATATATATATATATATATATATATATATATATATATATATATATATATATATATATATATATATATATATGGTGTCGCTTTCACACTGAAGCTCAGTCAGCTGCAGGTGTAGCTGCAGGTGGGGTAGAGCGTCATTAGGATCAAACAGTAGCATGTCCTTTTCAATAACTGCAAAATCCCAAAAATGATTTTTGTTTGTGCCGGTGGGCCAAAAATAACACATTTATGGATAAAAAACACAGGCCATATAAAATCTGAGCTTGGGCCATATTCGGCCCGTGGGCCGGACATTGGACATCCCTGGTCTAATTCAGCAGGGTTTTATTAATAGGAAAGAAATGCGGTGGAACAATGGGCTGTGGCTGAAAAGCCTTGCTTTCCTGTTTAATGGCCAGAATGGGGCATGGCTACCTTGTGATTGACAAGTTGCTACCATCTGAGGGTGCGCCTATAGCAGGGCTGCAATGGTTCATTGAGTAACTCGAATTCTAAAAAAATCCTCAATGCAAATGTTTTTCTTCAGTGCTTAAAACTGTAGACAGACCTAAAAACAGACCTGCAGTGGAAACATTTTGGAGCACGTGTGTGAATAAAAACTATTCCAACATTAAGCCGGTGTAGACCTCAGATTTTCAAAAAAAGACGACAGCAGCAGTGACGATGATGCTGTCACAGTTTAACGTGGAGTCTGTGAGCTGAGACTGTGAGCTCAGGTGGAGCGAAAGAAAACATTTTTCTTGCATTAAAAACAGAAGCGCTGGTTCCTGGAATCCCCATTAAAACCTTTACTGGGAACAGCTGGAGGTCCTTCATCAACCCAGCTGATCAACAAGCTCCAACATGAAGAAAAGAACTTTGTAGCTGCTGCATCCACACAGAGGAAACCTGCAGTAAAGATACAGAAGCTAAAATATGCAGATAAAATTTAGCACGATGTTTAAATCAGGGCGACAGCAGACGTCCTGATTTACATCACAGTGATACCTACAACAAGCAGGGGCAAGTCTAAAGGGGGGCATGAGACCATATTTTGACCCCATTTTACTTCCTTTTGGATGAAACTGCTCATTTCTGGTGGATACCTGATCACACTGTCAGCCACCTACAACCCCAGTCTAGAAATCTGCTGTTTCTTTGCTCCGTCCCCTCTTCAGCCTACAAACCTCAGATCACCATTAGCTGAACAACGATGGTCATTAGTCCGGGTGAATGTGCGGAGACAGCTTTACGGGTGTTTCTTGTTTGTAACAGAACAGCCAGATGGATTCTGGTCTGCAGCAGTAAAAAAGTCCAGTTTGTGCACAGTAACAGGCAGGAGGCCAGCAGGTCGATAAGATCTGTAGGCAGTTATTTAAAATACAACAATCACTGCTCGACAATCGATGATGTCGCAGCCTTCAGAGCAGCAGTGCAGCCAACAACAGATCGTCATTAAATCCTCACATTTCAGAGCTCTTTATGTAAAACCATTTCCTTATCTCTTAATAAAGAAGTACAAAGAGGGCAACTGTGTAGCAGTGCACTGCATACAGCATCAAACTCTCAGAGCTGTACAAAATCTATCCTCAGAAAAACAATGGTCTCTGGATATTCTGCACCTGACACTGACCTGTTTACAGTCTGATATTCACGTCACTGACTTCAAGAATGATGGGAAGAGCTAAGATGGAGGTGGGATGGAGGTCGGATGCAAAGCAGCTTGCCTCTAACACTAGCTGTCCTTTTCAGTTTTTAAAAACTGTTCTCTCAAGTCTTCTGACTGCCAGTTTTCCAAAAGATATTTTGCATGCATAGAAGAGCATCAGCTGCCTGCTGGGACTGCAGCTGCGTCTAAGGCTTGATTTGTGCTCGTAATTGAACGTCTAAGGGATTTTTCCATGTGTTTTTTCAACAGGGAAGTACTACATTGCCACCATGACGATGGTCACTGCGTCAACAGCGCTCACCATCTTCATCATGAACATCCACCACTGTGGCGCTGAGGCTCGCCCCGTCCCCGAATGGGCTGAGCGCTTCATCCTCAAGTACCTCGCTCGCATCTGCTTCGTCTATGAGGTGGGGGAGAACTGCCTTGGAGGAGCCAGGAAACAACCTTTATCACAGGAGGGGTCTGACAGCCCATCAGCCAATGGCGGCAGCACCAAAGGAACAAACTGGGATGTCAATGGAAAGGTGTGGGGAGGAAAGGTGGAGGAGGAGCCTCTGAAGGTGGGGCAGGGTGTGTCCAACCAGAAAGACTGGACTGAGGATCTATTTGTGACCATTGACCACTCGGAGGAGAAAGGAGCAGCTGGTGGGCGCGAAGAACGAGGAGGGGAATTGAGCTGTGGCGAGCACGTTGAGGAAAAGAAAGGCGTAGGAGGTGAGGGCGGAGCCGGAGCTGGGAGGAACAGGAAGGAGATCTGGGTGAAGTGCGTGTGCCAGCACCAGGGACTGCGCAAGAACGTTGAGTACATTGCCAACTCCTACCAGGACCAGCGAGCAGCACAGCTGCGCACCGGAGAGTGGAGGAAGGTCGCCAAGGTCATGGATCGCTTCTTCATGTGGCTCTTCTTCATCATGGTCTTCGTCATGAGTATCCTGATCCTGGGAAAAGCCATCTGATTGAGCTCGGCCTAAGAAGTTACAAGCTGACAACATTCTTTGTTTGACTTCCCGTTAACCATGAAATCTTTGTTTGTTTGTTTGTTTGTTTGTTGTACAGCTGAAAACTACATTTCGGATTTTGTAAAGGCTCAATCCACCATACTTGTGAGCTGGGATCTTTGTGCCGGGATTCCAAATGCTTTTCGTTGTGTTTGAATGAAGCTCCAAGTGTTTTTATTCAGAGCTGATGAAGGTGAAATAATTGGGCAAAAAACACAAATGTTTTCAAATTGTTTATAAATATCCTGTCAAATTCTATCTTCAGCTCTGATTCCAGCACTGAATCCGTCACTCTGGCTTCCAGTGCGCCGGCATTCATACATTCATCATACCTGAAGAATTCCCAGTCAGCTCGGTCTGAAATGTGGCTGCCTGGTCGTCTGAGCGGCTCACGGTTTCATTTCCTACAAGTCAGTCAGAATTTTAGGTCCCGTTTACATGAGAATGACGTGAAAAGCATTTTTGTAAAGCTTCAGTTTCCATTTCCATGTAAACGGGCGAAAACATTGCTTTTTGAAAATGAGGGTGATTCCTTTATCCACACTTGCCAACTTGTGGCCTGGGAATGGGAACAGTAAAATGAACTGAATAATGTTCTTATGTAAACGGGGCCTAAGACTGATGACAGGTGAAAAAAAAAAAAAAAGGGAATTCTGTTGGAATTGAGAAATATTCGCACATCTATGGAGGAGATTTGTTCAGTCTGCCGGCGGGAGGCAGCAGTGGTCTGAAGATGGTTGTTTGAATGCAGAGTAATGGCTGTGTGTGAGCGCAGCCTGAAAATACAACAAACAGTATGAAAGCTGCTTTGACACAACAACACAACAGCAGCACGTCCCTGCTCCCACAGCCTGGCCGGTCTGACGTGTACATTTTCCTGCAGAAACAAACTTTAAACTCTTTTCTTGTTAAAATGTGCTTTGCAGCATTTTGAGGCTTCAGACAAACTCAAACTTTGAGAAATCAAAGTTGTTGAAATTTGCGAGAAAGCTCGAATGAACCAAAGTGACAAGAAATAAAAACTGAACTGATTTGTTGAGTTCTGATCACCTCAAACCTCAAACACAAACCTCAGAGTTTAACTGTGTTTGCAGCACCTATATTATATATTATTAATGTTTGTTTGTTTGATTTGTCACAGCCTAAAAACACAGTTTGGATTTCATCACTCAGTCTGTTTTTACTACAGTGTGTAAAATAGAAACACTGAAGTTTTTTTCTAATCAAGGATTGTTGCAGTGAAAGCTGCAGCAGCAGAAACACGGCTTGATGATGATGATGATGACATCATTAAAGTCTCACATCACTTTTTGAGTTGCGTGGGCTTTGTTTACAGGACACAAAAACTCAGCGAGACTTGAAAGGAAACTAAAATAAATCTGAGAGGAGTTCATGAAGCTCAGACAGGCGACTGTCTGACTCTCAGCCACAGTTTCCTTTTGGCTATTAAAGTGTATCCATACGCTGCATCAGCACCATAGACTCAGAGACCTGACTTTCTCTCTCTGTTTCCTCTTACAGTTTCAGCTGCATTGTTTCTGTTTCTGGTTTGTTGGCTTTAATGATAATAATTTACTACACGAGAGTGAATCATCAATCTGCACATCACTAAAAATCTGTGTTATAATCGTGACTGCGTGATGACCACCGAGTTTATTGAAGCTTCACTTGTGTTGATCCCATTTTGAGTTGGTTTGAATAAATGCAGCTTTATGCACTCTTTTATGATGCAGAGTAAAAAATGGAGTTTTAACTTTTGTTTTATTGTTTAAAAAGTTGCTTTACAGACTCATGGGGAGTCTCCACAAGCTCATTTGTCCTCTGAAGGCCACCGTCAGGCATTTGTTTTAATATAAACCAAATGTAAAAAAAAGATTCTCATCAAATTTGTAAGAGTGAGATGAATAAATAAATTCTTTGAAACCATCACACACAGAGAAGTGTTGATTTTCATTTCTTTGCAGAGTTTGTAACATTCATCATATTCAGAGTCATATTCATCTCTCAAACCCTTGTTTTGAATGAATGAATGAATGATACTGCATGATACTGGTTTTAGTTTCACAATCTGTTAATGTCGTGAAATTCTTATTAAACTGCTTGGGTCACTGAGTTTTGCAGGACTTCTTTCAGAGTTTGATATGATTTGTTTTTAGGAGATATTTTATGTAGTCTAACAAACATGCATTATTATTTTACCTGAAGAAAAGTGGGTGTGGTGTGAGAACAGGTGAGTAGAGGGATGCTTTGACAGAACTACAGTTTGGCTTCTCTGCAGCAGAGGGCGGTGTTGCTGCTTCTTTGGAGGGCTGAACGACTATGATGCTGATGGAAAGTTTCACTGCAGGAGTGAAGATTAAGCAGCTGATTTTAAATTCATGTTTCTTTAAAAGTTGAGGGTCATTTTTATGTGCGAATGTAAAAATATGTGAAGGTCCAACAGTTTCCTAAAGCTGCTGATGCTGCATGGAAACCTGCAGCCTCCTCAGATGACACTGCTGTGGATGCTTTGATTCAGTAACCATGGTGATAAAAATGTGTTTTGCCTTTAAAATGTGAACTGTGAGGTAAGAAAACCAACATAATTATTTATTACTAAACTGAAGGAGAGAAACTGTCCTGCAAATATGACAACTATGACAATGAGATGGAGACAAACACAGAAACAAACACACTGCTGGTTAACAATGAGACAAACATTCAGGCATCACAGTGAAACACAAAGACAGATAAAAAAAGACAGATCAATCACTGTCATCCATTTCAGCTGCTTTGAGGCCACTGAAAGTGACAACAGGCTCAGCCTTTGGCAGTTTCCTGCTGAGCCACCGGAGCTGATCTGTCTCACTCATGGAAAACCTTCATGGGGGCCCAAAGGGGCAGAACCGATGTCTCAACCCCACTGTGGGTTGCCCACAGAATCCTTTATTGGGACCAAAAAGAGCAAAATAGCTGTCGGCACCACGTGACCCCACATGACTCCATTTTCTGTGAATCAGCCAACTTTAGAAAACTTTAGAAAACCAATAAAAGGCCCCAAGGGGCCAATCTGCTGTGGGCTCTGTGGGCTGCAGGATCCTGCAGAGGAACAATTTTTAGTAGTCTGAGTCCTGTGATATATATGATAAACATGATATACATGGTATATATAGGGGTATGGGATAATGATAAACATGAGTGTAGACCACATATATATTATATATAATATAGGTGATATACATGATAAACATGATATACATGGTATATATATGATATACATGAAAAAACATGATTTACATGATATATATGATATACATGATATAAATGATATATATAATATACATGATATACATGATAAACATGATATTCATGGTATATATATATATATATGATATACATGATAAACATGATATATATGATATACATGATAAACATGATATACATGATATATATGATATACATGATATATATGATATATATAATATACATGACATATATGATATACATGATAAACATGATATGCATGATAACCATGATATACATGACAAACATGATAATACATCATATACCTGATGACTCCATCTTCTGATATGCATGGTATATATATGATATACATGATAAACATGATATATATGATATATATAATATACATGATATACATGATAAACATGATATACATGGTATATATATGATATACATGATATATATGATATATATAATATACATGATATACATGATAAACATGATATACATGGTATTTATATGATATACATGATACATGACTATTTAAGCATAAAAACTCAAAAACAGTAAATAATATAGCATCATCAACTTCACCAAAGAATAAAACAATTAAATGTGGATTATTAAATATTAGGTCTCTCTCTTCCAAGTCCCTGTCAGTAAATGATTTAATAATTGATCAACATATTGATTTATTGTGCCTTACAGAAACCTGGTTACAGCAGGATGAATATGTTAGTTTAAATGAATCAACACCCCCGAGTCACACTAACTGTCAGAATGCTCGAAGCACAGGTCGAGGAGGAGGAGTAGCAGCAATCTTCAATTCCAGCTTAGTAATTAATCAAAGACCCAGACAGAGTTTTAATTCTTTTGAAAGCCTGACTCTTAGTCTTGTCCACCCTAATTGGGAAATTCAAAAACCTGTTTTATTTGTTATTATCTATCATCCACCTGGTCCTTACTCAGAGTTTCTGTCTGATTTCTCAGACTTTTTATCTGATTTAGTGCTCAGTTCAGATAAAATCATTATAGTGGGTGATTTTAACATCCATGTAGATGCTGAAAATGACAGCCTCAACACTGCATTTAATCTATTATTAGATTCAATTGGCTTCTCTCAAAATGTAAAGGAGCCCACCCACCACTTTAATCATACTCTGGATCTTGTCCTGACATATGGCATAGAAACTGAAGACCTAACAGTATTCCCTGAAAGCCCCCTCCTGTCTGATCATTTCTTAGTAACATTTACATTTACTTTAATGGATTACACAGCAGTGGGGAATAAGTTTTATTACAGTAGGAGTCTTTGTGAAAGTGCTGTAACTAAGTTTAAGGATCTAATTCCTTCATTATTATGCTCTTCAGTGCCATGTGCCAACACAGTGCAGAGCAGCTACCTAAACTCTGCTCCCAGTGAGGTAGATTATCTCATCAATAGTTTTACATCCTCACTGCGTACGACTTTGGATACTGTGGCTCCTCTGAAAAGGAAAGCCTCAAATCAGAAGTGCCTGACTCCGTGGTATAATTCACAAATGCGCAGCTTAAAGCAGATAACCCGTAAGCTGGAGAGGGAATGGTGTCTCACTAAAGTAGAAGATGCTCATTTAGCCTGGAAAAAGAGTTTGTTGCTCTATAAAAAAAGCGCTCCATAAAGCTAGGACATCTTACTATTCATCATTAATTGAAGAAAATAAGAACAACCCCAGGTTTCTTTTCAGCACTGTAGCCAGGCTGACAAGGAGTCAGAGCTCTGTAGAGCCCAGTATTCCTTTCACTTTAACTAGTAATGACTTCATGGATTTCTTTACAAATAAAATTTTAGACATTAGAGAAAAAATTATTTATTTATTTGGTTTATTTGAAGAGTTTCAGTCAGGTTTCAGAATTCATCACAGTACAGAAACAGCATTAGTGAAGGTTACAAACGATCTTCTTACAGCCTCTGACAGTGGACTCATCTCTGTGCTTGTCCTGTTGGATCTCAGTGCAGCTTTGATAATGTTGACCATAACATTTTATTACAGAGATTAGAGCGTGCCATAGGTATTAAAGGTACTGCACTGCAGTGGTTTGAATCATATTTATCCAATAGACTCCAATTTGTTCATGTAAATGGGGAGTTGTCTTCACACACTAAGGTTAATTATGGAGTTCCACAGGGTTCTGTGCTAGGACCAATTTTATTTACATCGTACATGCTTCTCTGAGGCAGTATTATTAGAAAGCATTGCATAAACTTTAATTGTTATGCAGATGATACTCAGCTTTATCTATCCATGAAGCCAGATGATACACATCAATTAGTTAAATTTCAGGAATGTCTTAAAGACATTAAGGCCTTGACGACCTCTAATTTCCTCCTTCTAAATTCAGATAAAACTGAAGTTCTTGTACTCTGCCCCACAAACTTAGAAACATGGTGTTAAACCAGATACTTACTCTGGATGGCATTACTTTGGTCTCCAGTAACACTGTGAGAAATCTTGGAGTCATTTTTGACCAGGATATGTCCTTCAATGCACATATTAAACAGATATGTAGGACGGCTTTTTTACATCTGCGCAATATTTATAAAATTAGAAACATCCTTTCTCAGACTGATGCTGAAAAGATAATCCATGCGTTTATTACTTCTAGGCTGGACTACTGTAATTCATTATTATTATCAGGCTGTCCTAAAAGCTCCCTGAAAAGCCTTCAGCTGATCCAAAATGCTGCAGCTAGAGTACTGAGAGGGACTAGAAAGAGAGAGCAGATTTCTCCCATATTGGTGTCTCTTCATTGGCTCCCTGTTAAATCTAGAGTAGAATTTAAAATTCTTCTCCTAACATACAAGATCTTGAATAATCAGGCCCCATCTTATCTCAAAGACCTCATAGTACCGTATCACCCCAATAGAGCACTTTGTTCTCAGACTGCTGGCTTACTTGTGGTTCCTAGGATACTTAAAAGTAGAATGGGAGGCAGAGCCTTCAGCTTTCAGGCCCCTCTTCTGTGGAACCAGCTCCCAGCTTGGATTCAGGAGACAGACACCCTCTCTATTTTTAAGATTAGGCTTAAAACTTTCCTTTTTGATCAAACTTATAGTTAGGGCTGGTGACCCTGAACCCTCCCTTAGTTATGCTGCTATAGGCCTAGGCTGCTGAGAGGGGTCCCATAATGCACTGTTTCTTCTCATTCACCTTTATTTACTTGTTTACACTTCACTCTATATTTAATCATTATTATTAATCTCTGGCTCTCTTCCACAGCATGTCTTTTGTCCTGTCTCTCTCCACTCAGCCCCAACTGGTCGCAGCAGGTGACTGCCCCTCCCTGAGCCTGGTTCTGCTGGAGGTTTCTTCTTGTTAAAAGGGAGTTTTTCCTTCCCACCGTCGCCACGTGCTTGCTTATAGGGGGTCTTTTTGACTGTTGGGTTTTCCCTGCATTATTGTAGGGTCTTTACCCACAATACAAAGTGCCTTGAGGCGACTGTTTGTGATTTGGCGCTATATGCACTTCTCAAAAAAATAAAGGGAACACTTAAACAACACAATATAACTCCAAGTAAATCAAACTTCTGTGAAATCAAACTGTCCACTTAAGAAGCAACACTGATTGACAATCAGTTTCACATGCTGTTGTGCAAATGGAATAGACAACAGGTGGAAATTATTGGCAATTAGCAAGACACACTCAATAAAGGAGTGGTTCTGCAGGTGGGGACCACAGACCACTTCTCAGTACCTATGCTTTCTGGATGATGTTTTGCTCACTTTTGAATGTTGGTGGTGCTTTCACACTCGTGGTAGCATGAGACGGACTCTACAACCCACACAAGTGGCTCAGGTAGTGCAGCTCATCCAGGATGGCACATCAATGCGAGTTGTGGCAAGAAGGTTAGCTGTGTCTGTCAACGTAGTGTCCAGAAGCTGGAGGTGCTACCAGGAGACAGGCCAGTACACCAGGAGACGTGGAGGAGGCCGTAGGAGGGCAACAACCCAGCAGCAGGACCGCTACCTCCGCCTTTGTGCAAGGAGGAACAGGAGGAGCACTGCCAGAGCCCTGCAAAATGACCTCCAGCAGGCCACAAATGTGCATGTGTCTGCACAAACAGTTAGAAACCAACTCCATGAGCATGGTATGAGGGCCCGACGTCCACAGATGGGGGTTGTGCTCACAGCCCAACATCGTGCAGGACGCTTGGCATTTGCCAGAGAACACCAACATTGGTAAATTCACCACTGGCACCCTGTGCTCTTCACAGATGAAAGCAGGTTCACACTGAGCACATGTGACAGACGTGACAGAGTCTGGAGACGCCGTGGAGAGCGATCTGCTGCCTGCAACATCCTTCAGCATGACCGGTTTGGCAGTGGGTGCAGTTATGGTGTGGGGTGGCCATATGCTGGTGCGGTTGGCCCTGGGTTCCTCCTAATGCAGGACAATGCTAGACCTCATGTGGCTGGATTGTGTCAGCAGTTCCTGCAAGATGAAGGCATTGAAGCTATGGACTGGCCCGCCCGTTCCCCAGACCTGAATCCGATTGAGCACATCTGGGACATCATGTCTCGCTCCATCCACCAACGTCACATTGCACCACAGACTGTCAAGGAGTTGGCGGATGCTTTAGTCCAGGTCTGGGAGGAGATCCCTCAGGAGACCATCCGCCACCTCATCAGGAGCATGCCCAGGTGTTGTAGGGAGGTCATACAGGCACGTGGAGGCCACACACAATATGAGCCTCATTTTGACTTGTTTTAAGGACATTACATCAAAGTTGGATCAGCCTGTAGTGTGTTTTTAACCTTTAATTTTGTGTGTGACTCCAAATCCAGGCCTCCATTGGTTAATAAATTTGATTTCCATTGATGGTTTTTGTGTGATTTTGTTGTCAGCACATTCAACTTTGTACAGAACAAAGTATTCAATGAGAATATTTCATTCATTCAGATCTAGGATGTGTTGTTTGAGTGTTCCCTTTATTTTTTTGAGCAGTGTAAATAAAATTGAATTGAACTGAATTGAATTGGTTACGCCCACCACCTCCATTACTTTTATACAGCACTGTCAATCTTAGTCACCGGTTGGGCCAAAATTGAAGACACAGTCTGAGTCTTGGGCCAAACAGGATTAAAAATAATAATTTTAATCAGGAATTTTCCTCAACACATCAAATAAAATATAAAATTATATTTTTCCTCAAAAATAACATTTCAAGCTGATGAAAATTTGCCAAATTTTTATGTAAAAACTGAATTTCTGCGCATCACCATCAGAAAAACGCTGCATAAACTGCAAAGTGTGTCCAGTTTCTCAGCAAAAAAAGCAGCTGCAAACACAGCGGTGGACACCTGCTCTTTTTTTGTTTTGTTTTTTTTGGCAATCACAGCTTAATTACGCGGTCGCGTCCCTGAAGCTATGCTTCTCTCATAGCCACCTTTCATCCCGGAGCCCTGCTGAGACTTTTCCTTTACTTTTCATGTAGTTGACAGATTTCCTCAGGTACAAGGCACATCACCAAACTCAGAAGCTATTTCCTCCTAAACTGCCGGTGAGCTTTGCCTCTTTTAAATTCACTGTCTGTGTTACAGTGCTCGTAGCGTGTTCTGTCTTCAGGACTTTGCTGTGCAGCGTTTCTTGGTGTATGACTCAGTGATGCACTGTCAACACTTATTGATGGCGGTAACTGTGGATTAAAACTTGTTGGGAAAAACACCACAAATCTTAAGCAGCACCTGAAGGTGCACCATCCTGATATTTTGCACCAGTTCAAGATGGCCCGGTGTTGTGTGGTGTTTGTTTTTATATATAACACGCAACATAATTGCCCTGGCAGACAAGGTCAGGTTAAGCATGTGTTCCTTATCCATTGCTAATATTTTGGGCATATGTGTGTTCATTGCACATTAGCAAATTCTAAGAAAAAAAGCCCCCATCCTTAAAGTGACAATGGTTTTATTCACTGCACGTTTGGAGTAATTGATTCCACTGTTACTACTAATTATTCAAATTAATTTGTAAAGATTAATACTTTCTTATTTTTTTCCCACTAAAGCTGACCAAAACTTGAGTAAAACATTTTGAGTTTTTGCCAACTAAAACTGACTAAAACAATCACATTTAGAAAAGATTAAAACTGACTAAAACAATCACATTTAGAAAAGATTAAAACTGACTAAAACAAGAAGCATTTTCGTCCAAAAGACTAAGACTAAAACTAAAAGTCAAATGGTTTCCAAAAACAACAATGGTGTTGACATGACAGAGACAACATTTTAAAAAAAAAAGCAAAATTTCATTGATTTCAGTTTTCCTGAGAATCTTTTTCCATTTTTTTTCTAAGTATTTGTGGTTGTGACAGAAAGAAGAGTTCATCCATCAGTCAAAGCTCGAGATATGTGACCAAATAAAATGCAATGATTCCCATCAGAACTACACAAACAGACCTGTGTGTGTGTGTGTGCGTGTGTGTGTGTGTGTGTGTGTGTGTGTGTTAGGATAAGTGTTAATCTTTCATGTTAACTATATGCATAATCAAGCTTTGGTATAACATAGCACAGTGTCTAAGAGGAATAGGATTCTTGCTTGTGATTAAGTATTAAAATAAGAAATCAGTTAAGGTAATGTTAGAATAGGAAGACTGCATTAAGTGTAACATTGTGTTGAACTTTCTGTGGCCCTGTGTGTATGAAAAGAGGAAGCGTTTGCCAGAAAAGGGAAGTACGCAGAGGCCTCGGCAGAGTGAAGGAAGGAAGCCGGACCTGATGAGGACATCAGTTGTTAAGAAATGTGATGTTTGCTTAAAAAGAAGAGTTTTAATAATGACTAAAAGTGAAAAACATTTATTAATCCAGAGTTCATGATGGATAACACTTGAGTAGAGCTTCCTCATTTGTATCCTGTTATTGTCTGTTTGAACTTTGTGTAATGCCATGTAGACATTTGATGTGTATGAAAGATGGACACTGAGCACGTCTCCTAAGCAACCTTGTTATTTACCTGTAATTGCTCCGACTTGCAAGCCTTTAATAAACATTGCATTCAGATCGCCCCTCTCCTGGTTATTAATTAATCAAGAGTCAAAAATAACTTCATTGTCCACATTAGTGGAAAATTGTCTTCAGTTCACCACTTATGATAATCATCAACACACATTCATACATATACAATTAATTTCTTCCCATTTGCCACAGTCAGGTTACCAGGCTGAAATACTGAATGTCAGGATGCTTTTAATCAGGCTCATGTACACTCTATCCAAAATGTTTTGGCCAAAGCCTCTTAACATCCTGATGGGAAATAATCTCTGACTAGCTTTCTTATCAACATGCTCCATAAAATTCATCTTCTCATCAGTATGCGTTCCCAGGTACCTAAAACAATTACAACAAGACCGGTAACGGGGCTGTGTAACTCAAAACAAGCTTTTTCGTCTTGTCAACATTAATCAGCAAATAGCGAGAATTACACCACCACCAATCCAAAGCAATCTCTTAACCTTCCTTCACTTTCCTCATTCCAGACTTTTATAGTTTTCACTGCAGGTTTTACCCTTTTTACTAACTGTCTATATTTCCCGATAGGAGGCCTATACACCACCTTATAGGCCTCAGTGATATTGCTGTAGGTTGGGGAAGCGCGCTGTAACAGACGGCATATTAAAATCTCCCAGAATGAGTCCTGTCTGCATGGCCGATTGTTCCTGCATAGACTTGTGGGTGTTCAGTATCTGATCTGCGGCCTCCTTGTTGTCGGGACCTGGAAGGTACACCAGCGTCACTGTAAACACACACACAAGTAAAAGTGTTAGTGTTAGTTCTTACTGCAGGTCTGTTCAGTGATGGTAAACTGTGCAGCCCAGTTCTTATCAATAAACATATACAGCCCACCGCCAACTGAAAGTGTGTGTGTGTGTGTGTGTGTGTGTGTGTGTGTGTGTGTGTGTGCGTGTGTGTGTGTGTGTGTGTGTGTCAGGAAGACATGCAAATGATATCAGTTGATTTCCAGTAATCACAGCTGACCTGAGGTCAGTGTGTGTAATTGTACTTCGGTTCTTTCAACAAGCTCAACAAACAGATGTTTGCTGTCTTTTGCTCTGTGATCATGATCAAGCCAACATAAAAATGATAATTATATGATCTCTAAACTGCTCTTTGCTCTGTGAAGTGCATCAATCAGTCTGTCAAAGCTCCAGAAGTTTGAGGAAATACAGCATCATCAATTCCCATCAGTCCTTCACAAACAAATATCATGCACATGTTTCCGGTACACACAAAACTGGACTTTGGATCTAAATGGGATGATGAACCTTGGAAAAATCCTGGCAGCCTCAGAGCTTGGCAAGATAATCAGCTTAATATCTGTATTTAGTTTAAAATATGCACAGAAACCAATGAGAGCCCGATGATGTTAAAATGATCCATTAAATAGACCTGCGATGGAGTCTGAACCTCTTAAAGAAGGAAGGATCAGTCACAGTGACTTCTTTCTATAAACCGTTTTCATTTGGTTGCAACAGACATTAGACAGTTTGTACAAGACGACTGGCATGCTTCTCCGAGGTGAATGCCTGATCAAAACTAACACCCAGATTTCTCACAGTGGGGCAAACAGGAGATGAAAGGGGTCCAAGATTCTGGATTACTGTAGGTGGTCAGGTGCACAGATCAGCACTTCAGTTTTTTGCGTATTAAGGGATAGGCAATTTGCTGCCATCCAGTTCTTTATAACACGAATGCAGTCTTGAAGAACAGATAACATAACTTGTTCAAAGCTGTTTAAATTGTATGAAGGTGTGAAGTTATTCATGGTTAGGTGCGTAAACAGGAGTGAGTGGGCAGTGCTGCATCATCATGTGCTTGTTCTAAACGACGCTCTGAGGAGGACACCTTTCAGCCTTCAGGTGAGCATTTTTTAAGCCTGTTTTTCAGCATCTGTTAAATATCACAGTGGATTATGGATGCTAACAAAGCTAGCTCCTACATCTTTTATCTACAGTCTATGTTTTATGTGAGCAGGAAGCAGTGCAGAATGGAGAAAGGCAGAAGTCATGAACTGTGTTTCTAATGATGACACAGTTCACCTGCACAGGCTTCAAAGGAGAATCTTTGAATCATTCCTGCTCTGTTTACATGACCCAGGGTTTTCAGTAATGCAGCCAAACAAATCTGATTGGTTAATCATAAACCACCGTCACCTGCAGGAGGTCCTGTGGCTCTGCAGTGTGTGAGGTGGAGGATGAGGGAACATGGAGCAGAGCACCGCTCCGTGTAGCATGAACAGAAGGGGAATCAGAGTTATTTATTTTCATTTTGAACATTACTAGAAGCACATTTATGGTCCACAGATATTCATCATGTGGAGGGAGCAGCTTTCACACAGGACTTAAGGGTGGAGTGTGCATGTGTGTGTTTGAGGGGTGGGGAAGTATCATCCTCATTCACGCCTCTTTTTGCCGTCTTATAAAGAGTTTCCATTTGCACATGAAACAGATGCTGTTTAGTTTGCAGTGACAGAATGGAAACCATCACGTTTTTCCCTCTGGTGCTTCTGGTCTGCTGTGCTTCAGGAGATCCGACTGAGACAAATAAAGAAACTGTTGAGCAGCAGGCTGCCCATCCACAGATAATCAGTCCTGAGCTGGCAAAGCTGATCGCCTCACTGGCTGAACTGAAGGAGGAGATGACGGTCCTACAGAGACAGGATCAAGGTGCAGTATGACATCAGGAACCTTTAAATATGATCACAGTGGTGATGTGTTACAAATGTATCAAAGATCAAAAACAACAGAAATGACCAACTTATTGTTTTCATTTTAAAGAGCAAGAAGCCAAACTGGAGAGTCAGAAAACTGAGATTGAGCAGCTGAAACAGCAGCTACAAGGTACACACACACACACGCGCACACACACACACACACACGCACACACACATGCACACACACGCACACACACACACGCACACACACACATGCACACACACACATGCACACACACACACACATGCACACACACACACATGCACACACACACATGCACACGCACACACACATGCACACACACACACACGCACACACACACACACGCACACACACACACACATGCACACACGCACACACACACACGCACACACACACATGCACACACACACATGCACACACACACACACATGCACACACACACGCACACACACATGCACACACACACACACACATGCACACACACACATACATGCACACACACACGCACACACACACACATGCACACACACACACGCACACACATGCACACACACACACATACATGCACACACACACGCACACACACAAACACACATACATGCACACACACACGCACACACACACCTCAGCATCATGAGCTGAGTGAGTCCCAGTGGCAGGTGGGAGAATCTTTATCTCTCCCCTCAAGATAAATAAAGGCAGTGAGTTCGGAGGACTTCACGCTTCCTGTGTTGATGCATCTACTTCCTGTAGACGAGTTTGATCGGAGCTGCTGAATCCGCTCTTTTCCTTCACTTGACCTTTTACCTGTCCTGATCCTGTTCTCCAGCTGCTCCCTCTCCCCTCATCGTGTCCTTCAGTCGTCCTCTGCAACAAACACTCGGCACTGTTAGCTGCTAACCAGCTGATACAGAACTGCAGAGGTGATCCATCCATTGTGCCTTAGACTTGAAACGGGAAATGTCCCACTCACTGAAGACCCCAGCCCAGATGTTAGGGTGGTTGGAGTTTATTAGAGCAGACAGCCGCTGATCTTAGACATCTTTTTAAAATCAAGAGAAACTGAATATCATTAGCTTAAATTTTCTAAGTCATATTTTGGCCAAAGTGAGATATCTACCTGACTCTGCTAACACTGTAGATCCACCCTGCTTTATTGCATTTTATTGCCTAAAAATGAGTTGGGCAATGATGTTGTGATGTAATGATCCCTGCAGCCTCATGTGTTTTCCTTCCATGCTCGTTTTAATGATGAGAATCACAAGGGCCAAAACTTCCAGCTGACTGTGACATGATAAATTATTTCTATTTTCATTTTAGATTCTTTCATATTTCAGATGTTTGGGTCAATCTAAAGTCTTTCCAGAATAAAAGCTTTGAAACAGCATGTTGCGTTTAACTGCCAACACAAACTAATACATTAAAAATACAACCAAATGTAATTTATCTACCAGATGTGATTATTGTAACGTTTAGTATTTGAATTGGCAGCCAGTCCAAATATAGCAGTAAAATATCTCAAAGGATGCAGTAAATAGAAAGAACCATATTGCTTATTATAATAATGAGGCAGCAGGCAGAGTAGAGTTAGTGTGACTGAGATCTCAGGTGAAGCGTTCCAACACGTTCCTGCAGGAGGAGGAACTTGAGACTGTGAATGAGTTCAAGTGTCCTGGACTCTGCTTTGGGCTCTACTTTAACTTCTAAAAGTCATCCAAGTCTGGAGTGATAAGATTCACCAAATGAGGTTTTCCTGATGTCAGAGCAGCAAAGATGTTCTTAAACTCTGTAGACGGTAGTTTAGCAGTGAAGACAGTGTTTAACATTTATAATAATTACACATGGTTGTCATAATAAATCAGTTCTAGAATGTTTTTGCCTTTTTCACCTTCAGTAAAAATACAGTAGTTCAGTCATTATGGCTGTAATATTTTTATGCATTAGATAAAACAGGACACGATGAGAGTTATGAGACCTGAAAACACCCAGCTCTGAAGCACTGATCAATCATAGTGCCAGATCGGCTTTCTATGAATTTGAAATGGACCCTTAGTTCAAAATTTGGTGGAGACCCTTATTAAGAGGGAATTCTTAATAATCAAACAGAAAGTTTAAAATAAAGACATTTCTCTCTGTCTCAGTCCAACAGGTGGCTTTCTCAGCCTCTCTGCTGGATCAAGGTGATGGATATGTTGGACCCTCTACCACTCAGATTCCTCTGGTCTTCAGACGTGTTGTCACAAACATCGGAAGTGCCTACAACCCCAACACAGGTACCAACTCTGAATGTCAGCCTGATGTTCCAGATGTTCTAACAGCTGATTTAACATGACCAAAACAAATGTCCCACAGGTATGTTCACTGCACCAGTGAGAGGAGTCTACCACTTTGAGTGGAAATCATACGGCTACGGAGGGATCCAGAACGGTGCTGTGCTGTACAAGAATGAAGAGCACATTTTTATTGCGTATGAACTTCAGTCGTCCGGTGCTGCAAGTTCCTCTAACTTTGTCTCACTGCTCCTGGAGGTTGGTGATCGGGTGTTTTTGCGTCTCTGGGCTGATTCAAAGATTTATGACAATCAAGTTCACCACAACACTTTCAGTGGTCATCTGCTTTTCCCCATGTGAGAGACGCCACAGCTCCAAAACGTTGCTTGTTTCCCGTCGGTGAAGCTCAGGTGGTTTAGAATTATCAGGTACAAATTAGCAGTGCAGTGTAATGCTAGGAGCACTCTGATTGGTTAGAGATACACTGAAGAAATATAAGTAAGGGCAGTAGAGTCATTGCACATTTTAAAGTAGCCACTTTTACTCACAATTTAAAATCCTTCTCCTCACATACAAGGTCTTGAATAATCAGGCCCCATCTTATCTCAAAGACCTCATAGTACCGTATCACCCCAATAGAGCACTTTGCTCTCAGACTGCTGGCTTACTTGTGGTTCCTAGGATACTTCAGAGTAGAATGGGAGGCAGAGCCTTCAGCTTTCAGGCCCCTCATCTGTGGAACTGTGATAGATTGATTTTATCATTGTATTGATTATTAATCCATGTTCTGTCAGCAATTGTTTGGTATATTTGGCTAAATGAAATGTTTAATCAAATCTCACAAAATAAAGATGAATATTCAGTAATTCTTGGACTTATGTGTATTCTTGTTTAAGCATACTGGTCAATTTTAGGCATTAAATGATGCATTCGCAGGTAATTTGCTTGTACTTCATCTGAAGGTGAAAGTTCACATACACAGTGCACAGTGTGAGATGTTTGCCATTACAAATGAACCCTTTAACCCTGGGCCATCGCTGCGATACATCTGTTACCTTTAACAATCTTTTACACCGAGCGTATCGCCGCAGTTTGCATTACCGTAATTACACAACCGTCATTTGTCCTATCAGAAAAATTGAAACAGTTTCTGAAAGCTGAGAAATCGCGCTTCACACCCAGCATAGGGTTATTACAGTAATTGTTGCAGGAAGTCCACAAATGGCAGGACATTTGAATTATGTTGTGTCACAGATGACACATTTGGTGTTCGAAAAGCAAATGTCTTCCAGATTGCTGATGCTGATCTGCCAACCATCCAGGATCTATGGTCAGAAACTCATCCATCCATCCATCCATTGTGACGGGCAGGATAAATGGACTGGTTCTTATGTAACACTTTTTTACTCAACTTGAGCTCTATGTTTATGTGCTTCTACAGTATCTAGCGTTTACACATATTCATACTCTAATAAACACATCCAAGAGCAACTTGGGCTTCAGTATCTTGCCCAAAGATACTCACATTGACACATACAATCAACTGAGATTTGCCAGTTAACTCAAAATCCATGTCTTTTAGACTGTGGGAAGGAGTTGGAGTACCTGGAGAGAACCCTCGACAAAACCAATTTCATATTCTTTTCAGTTCTTTTCTTTAGGAATGTGATCATTCTTCATTAGTAGACTTTATTATCATTTTTACTGTAGTGGAATAATTCAGTAAACCAGAGGCAAGTCATCTTGGCTGTTTTGTCACTGGTTAAACTTTGTTGTAACACTGAGTCAGAACTGTTGTAAAAACTATGAACTGTTGCAGGTTTGGAGCTCGAGGGACTGCTCTGCCCCCTAATGGACCACTGGTTTCATCACTGCACGTTCCAGCTGCCACAACAGCCAGTAATGAGGGTTAATGTTTTTGAAACAAAGGTGATCATTGATGAGGTCCCCTGTGGGCTACTTCCTAATGAAACACTTATTAACAGTGTTTGATGGTAATTAGTCCTCTGGGAGAAAGGAGGTGCTCAGAGGATAACACTGATTACAGGAGGCAGTAATGAAGCTCCAGGGATCTTCAGGCACCCACTTCACTGTCAAAGCATGACCGGCCTCGCTCTGCTGATTACATTACCTACAACAAAGAAAACTTTGACAGAAAATTCAGCAGTGGACATTCACAAACCCAAAACATTGTAGGTGGCCCCTTAAATTCTTTCTAGTGCCATCATGTGACCTTTGACCTGAACCCTGTACACTGTAAACTATTGGCTCCCTTTTAAATCTAGAGTAGAATTTAAAATCCTTCTCCTCACATACAAGGTCTTGAATAATCAGGCCCCATCTTATCTCAAAGACCTCATGGTACCGTATCACCCCAATAGAGCACTTTGTTCTCAGACTGCTGGCTTACTTGTGGTTCCTAGGATACTTCAGAGTAGAATGGGAGGCAGAGCCTTCAGCTTTCAGGCCCCTCTTCTGTGGAACCAGCTCCCAGCTTGGATTCAGGAGACAGACACCCTCTCTATTTTTAAGATTAGGATTAAAACTTTCCTTTATGATCAAGCTCATTGTTAGGGCAGCAACTCCCCTGCTCTTCAAGGAAAACTCATTTTGTCAAAGGAATCTGAAGGGCGGTGACCTCAATTATACTTTTGAAATGGACTAAAATATTCCTTCTAACCCGTCACTTTATCTTCCGTGCTCCTGCCTGCTTCTGCTGGGGCTGATCTTAGGTAGAACACTATGTATAAGTCATCCCACACCAATTCACAGAAAACCAATGGTAACACATTAACCTTCTGTTAAACTGTGGTTAACAAACAGTAGCTTTTTTAATGTTACTAATCAGTTATTGGCTTAATTGTAAACGTCTCTGAACATCTGGATGGTTATTGTTGAAAATGATGTTAATGAAGCTTGTTTTAAAGAATGTAAAAGAAGGCAGGGAGAGGAAAATGTGGATTTACTCACTGTTCAGTTTCCTCATCACTGGTGGTTTGGTTTGATTCAGGTCCTTAAAGATACTTGGTCACCTTTTTTTTAAAAAAGTTTTGGTTTGTATTAAAGAAACTTCTTTCCAGTATTAATCCTGTTTCTGATGGAAAACCTTCTCTAGGTTCTGACACTGATCCAAATTAGAAGGGCAGAAGAGACAGACAGAAAAGTGTGAGGCCCAGTCTGCAGACTGGAGTCTCCAGAGACGAGGACTCCATCACACCCTGAAGGCCTCACTGCAGCTTTTAATTCTCTTAACCTGCTGGTCACCGAGACACCGGGGAGCTCACTAATGTCCACAACACACACATTTCCAACCAGGGACACAAACTGAGGGTGAGATGCAGCCAGTTCATGTGAACAAAGGTTTACTTGATTCAAAATGTCCTCATGTCACACGAACAAACAGAAACATGTGGAGACACTGGACGACAGTTAATGTGTTCAGGAAATGCAATTAAAAAACATAAGCTCTTAACAATAACAGGATAATGTGGTTTGGATTTTGTCTGAATTTGTCCTTTCCCACATGTTGGACACACCTGTTTAGATTTGAGGGTGCTTCCTGGATGGAGCATGCAGGCCGAAGGACACGTGGAAATTCTCCATTAAGTCACCTGCGCTTTTTTCACATATCACAGTTTGAGCTGGCAGGTTAAAGACCGTATTTCCAGTGCTCAGGTAAAACGCTAAAACCATAAATAATGTAGGCCCAGTAATCTATGATTCATATTAGGGCACTGGTGGGAACCATAACAAGCAACATCAGAGTCATGATGAAATCAGTTTGAATGTATGACGCCTTCATTTGCAGAGTTAACTCTTGTTGATAAGACATGAAAAGTTCTCAGCAGATAAAAAATAGCCCCAGAGGGTCTGACTGTTCTCCTGTGGCTGCAGTCACTAATGAAAGCTGTGTGTGCGTCACTGCAGCAACAAAAAATAAACACACACCCCTCAGTTATTTGCTCCTTATGTTGCAGACGGCAGCAAACTGTTTAACGTGATGAATCTGTTACTAGTTTTACTTTTAGTCTTTTGGACGAAAATGCTTCTTAGTTTCTAAATGGGACAGTTTTAGTCCACAAAAGTTCAAAAAGTTTTAGTGGGAAAAAAAGAAGAAAGTATTAGTCTTTACAATTTAATTGATTAATTAGTGGTAATGGTGGAATCAATTACTCCCAAAAATTCAGTAAACAAAAACATTCTTACTTTGGCAACTGGAGCTTTATTTCTCAGAACTTGCTAAAGTGCAATGAACATACATATGCCCCAAATATTAGGAATGGATGAGGAACATGTGCTTAACTTGACCTTGTCTGCCAGGGCAATTAAGTTGCATATTATATATAAAAACAGACACCACACAACACCGGGCTATCTTTAACTAGTGCAAAATATGGGCGTGACCAAAAATAGATGATGCAGCAGCGTTACTGATAGGTTTTAGCTTCTGACCGACAGGTTACAAGCACAATAGGCAGACATGTCATACATTTTGGATGACTGAGGGAACATCCATCGACGTTCTCGTCTAGTTTCGTCTCGTCAACGAAAACTCACAGACGTCTCGTCATGTTTTAGTCATCACAGAGCCATGTTGATCTCGTCATCGTCTCGTTATCGTCATGAAAAAAGGGTCGTCAACGAAATCATTTCGCCATTGTCATCGTTAACGAAAACAACACCGCACAGGACGGAGCCAAAGGATCCTTCATTCATGAAAGCCGTAAAGTTACAATAAGCTTTAGTATTCATTAACAAACACATAAAACCATTTGAAGTCTGTAAGTATTCATTTAAGTACAGATGTATGTACATAATATCATTTTATCTAGATTTGTTGAACCAGCTGTTGATCATTTTAATGTCCGTTTACTAAAATGTGACTGAAGTCTTTTAGTCAACTGAGAAACTTTTGTTCGGTCTGCAGATGAAATTCAACAAACTCATCTCTGAAGGTTCAATATTCACTGTTTTTATTTACGCTACAAGAAAATAAACATTTAACTGAACACGGTGCTGATGACTTCATTTGTATTACACATTAAAAACCAAAAACCTTCATTTCTGTAATACTTTTTTTTGTTGCTACTTTTGAAAAAATATCAATGTAATTCAAAAAGTGTCACGATGAGAAATAACAAAGATAACACAGGGGGTATTTGATATTTTGTGGCTGTTGGAAGGCGATACAGACAGAACCAGAACTAAACAGGGGCAGACTGATCCTGGCTGCATGCTGGACCTCAGGCTGTATGACCAGCAACTGAAAGAAGAAGAAGAGGAAGAAAATGATCTGATAAAGTTAAACTCTTACTTTTCTATGTTTAATGATGACGGCACTAAATTCTTTACTGACCAGCCCACAGACAATGATGATGGTGGAACAATGATAAACAGAATGCTGAAGAACTGTTTAGATTATGGGTGGTGAAGCTGTAACCAATAATTATGATCAATGATGCCATTTCATAAAGCACATATAAGACGAGATGATGATCACATGTCTGAAAGGCCTTGCTGTGGATGCTGGTCTCTGTTTTTCCCTGTTTTAGAGAAGTCTGCAGGATCCCAATGCAGGAAACAGCAATAATGAGGAAGCTCTCTGTACTCACAGTCCAGAAACTGGACCTGTGAAACATAAAAAAATCTAACATTTCAAAGCAAAGTAGAGGCAAAGGCAGAGCTCACCCAAGCATTTTGAAAGAAAAAGTAATCTGAGTAAGTCTGAAATAATAGCTCGAATCTAAATTTCTTTTGATAAGCATTTGTTACCTGTCATAGGCCATCACGCCCAGAATAGTCAGCACTGCGGTGGTGTAAGTGTGCACAGAGAAGGCCTGGGTGGTGGCAGGGATGCCCCATCAAGAGATGCAATCCAGGAGCAGAGGCAGCACGGCTGTGGCCTCCAAAAAAATTCAAGATTCAAGACATTTTATTTGCCATTTGTACTACAATCCCAGCTCACCCTACAGGAGCTCACCCTACAGGAGCTCACCCTACAGGAGCTCACCCTACAGGAGCTCACCCCACGGGAGGTTTTTGTCCAAGCTCAGGTCCTCTACCAGAGGCCTGGGAGCTTGAGGGTTCTCTGCAGTATCTTAGCTGTTCCCAGGACTGTGCTCTTCTGGACAGAGATCTTAGATGTTGTTCCAGGAATCTGCTGGAGCCACTCTCCCAGTTTGGGGGTCACTGCCTCGTGTGTTCCGATTACCACGGGGACCACTGTTACCTTCATCTCCCACATCCTCTTTATCTCCTCTCTGAGCCCTTGGTATTTATCGAGCTTCTCGTGTTCCTTCTTCTTGATGTTCCCGTCACTTGGAATTGCAACATCTATAACCACGACCTTCTTCCTTTGTTTGTCCACCACTACGATGTCCTGTTGGTTAGCCATCACAAGTCTGTCTGTCTGTATCTGGAAGTCCCACAGGGTCTTAGCTCTGTTGTTCCCAACCACCCTTGGGGGCGTGTCCCATTTTGAGCTCGGGACTTCCAGGTCATACTGGGCACAGATGTTCCTGTATACTATGCTCGCCACTTGGTTATGGCATTCCATGTGTCCCCTGCCTGCTAGCATCTTGCACCCTGCTGTTATGTGCTGGATTGTCTCAGGGGCATCTCTGCACTCCTGGGGTCTTGCCTTGTGTGGTAGACCCAGATAGAGACACAGATACTTGTGCAATCAATACTAGAAGTATAAAAAAACAAACAAAACTGCAGTATAAATTCCTTGAGTGAACAGTTAGTAACATTATCCACACTGTAACTATACTACTTTCCAGAGTGCTGCACCTACCGATCACTCAGAATATCCACTCCCATAATAATATAAAATTCAGCCTTAATACAGTTGAAACGGTTGAAAAATAG
Source organism: Pterophyllum scalare (assembly GCA_024447675.2). Classification (NCBI taxonomy): domain Eukaryota; kingdom Metazoa; phylum Chordata; class Actinopteri; order Cichliformes; family Cichlidae; genus Pterophyllum; species Pterophyllum scalare. The sequence continues at coordinate 196,926 of JAMQGT020014429.1, forward strand.
AAAAAATTAAACCCCTGTACAGCTATCATTAGCTTTTTTGATCATTTGGATTTATTTATGTATGTATTTTTGCAAAGTTGAACATTTTAACATGGAACTGTAGTTTGTCGCACTTGACGTCATGCTTTTCAGCCACAGAGCTTAACATTCAGGGTGGGGTTGATGTTTCGTGGTAAAGTTGAGTGGAAAATGATCTGCAGTGCTTCAAACAGCAACTGAAATCAATAAAGGCACAACACACCTTCCTCAACTGGTCAGAGCAACTTCAACACTTAGATGAGGAGGCAGAAAGGAGGAAGAATACTTACAAACTGTTCATCGTTGGACGTTACCTGTAGTCACCTTCTTTGAATTAAAACACTGCAGGATCTACAAACAAAGGTTTTTATAAGCTTTTGCTATGTTTTACCAAAGCATGTGTACTTATAAATGTAATGTTTTTGTGTGACATGTTTCCTGCTCTTTGGTTTTCCTCCACGTGTCTTCTGCAGAAACGTGCTGCTGTGGATGGAGAACCTATCAATGGTGACTCCTCTCAAAGAGCCGATCGTGTTTGAACTGGAAGGCTTCTACGTGCCGCCGGGTTTTGGCCCTTTCCTGTTCTTCCTGGCTCTGTTTGCCTACACGGTGGTGCTGTTGGGGAACGGCGTGGTGGTGTGTGTCATTGTTATGGAGAAGAACTTGCACAGACCCATGTTTGTAATGGTTTGCCACCTGCTGGTTTGTGATCTTTTGGGGGTCACAGCTGTGCTGCCTCACCTCATGATGCACTTCTTGATGGGGCAGAAGAGGATCGCCTACATCCCCGCCATCACCCAGGCCTTTTCTGTTCACACATACGGGGCTGCAGTGCAGACCATTCTGGCCGCAATGGCCTATGATAGGTAATGAAAGGATCAGCTCAACATAAAAATTAAAGATCGGAACTCTTTTGTTTGAAGCTGCTTTGATTTACTCTGAATGTTATAGATGGATTATGTCAGGAGCTTCAGCTGTATGTCAGCCCTTTGCTTTTTTTCCCGGGATCTGGTCTGGGAAGGATTTTCTCTTTTTTGAACAACAGGTTGTTTTTTTTTAGAATTTTACTTACTTTTCTTTTGCATAGAAATGATTAATGAGAGTATTTTGAAAGGCCTTTAAAATACTTTTATTTGCATTTTTAAGTATACCTTTAACTACAAAGAATGTTGAATATTCTCTGCAGGTACATTGCAGTGTGTGAGCCGCTCAGGTATCACGCCATCATGACCTCGGCTCGGCTGCACTCCTGCTGCGCCCTGGCCTGGTTCTTTGCTCTGCTGCTCATTGCTGTGCTCTTTGCGTTCCACATGAATGTCCCGCTGTGTGGCCAAACCATCCTGCATGTGTACTGCAGCAACCGAGGGATCCTAAGCCTCGCCTGCATTCCCACCCCCGCTAATGACATCTATGGTCAGTGTATAGTCTTTGCAGTATGCTAATGCAGTGTGCTACATGCAACTTCTTAAAATATTCTGTTTTTATGTGCTTGGTGATGTGACTTAAAATGATTGTGTTGCCTCAGTTTTTCTTCAGTTATTGTTGATGAGTTTTGTCAGTTTAGAGTGTTTTCAAGCATTTATGATTATAATTGTCCAAGATATAAACATTTAGACATGTGGCTGATTCAGACTTTTCTAAAAGGACACTGGTCTCTTTTTATTCTATAGGTCTGTCCATGACCTGGACTCTGAGTACAGGGGTCTTCCTCATCGTTGCTTTTTCCTACATCAGGATCCTGCGTGTTTCTTTAAAACATGGCAGAGTCTGCAGCAAGGCCTTTCAAACCTGTGCTTCCCATCTCATTGTGTACATGCTCTACCAAATAGCTGTATTGATCATAGTTGTGAGTTACAGGTTCCCCTCCACCTCCCATAATCTAAAAAAGTTTTTCAGCATTGTGTTCATCATCATTCCACCAGCCATCAACCCCATTATCTACGGACTGACAACTAAAGATTTACGCAGCAGCATCTTTAAGCAATTCACCACACAAGTCTGTCACAAAAAGTGATAAATATAAAAAGGTGGAATGCACATGCCAAACAAGTAAGGACATTGTATAAAATGTAAATAATCACAGAATGCAATCATTTTCAAATTTCATGAATATATTTCAATCACAACAGAACAGAGAAAACATATTAAATCCATCCATCCATCCATCCATCCATCCATCCATCCACTTCTTCCGCTTATCTGGGGCTGGGTCACAGGGGCAGCAGCCCAAGAAGAGAAGCCCAGACTTCCCTCTTTCCAGCCTCCTCCACCAGCTCATCTGGAGGGACCCCAAGGCGTTCCCAGGCCAGCCGAGAGATACAGTGCCTTGTGAAAGTATTTGGCCCCCTTGAACTTTTCAAACTTTTGCCACATTTCAGGCTTCAAACATAAAGATATAAAATTTTATTTTTTTTGTGAAGAATCAACAACAAGTGGGACACAATTGTGAAGTGGAATGAAATTTATTGGATGTGTCAAACTTTTTTAACGGATTTAGACATTTTCAGAGCAGTCCGTGTCAGACAGACAGTAAAGATGAGGAGTCAGAAGGTTTTACTGGAACTGACAGAAATCCTGCTGTTCAGTCTGCTCTACAAAAGAAGAAGACAACCTTGGGTTCATCCTGAATGATCACTAAAGTCCTCTCTGTCCTTCTGTTTAAGGTCAGCCTGGCGCCAACACGTTCCCATACGGCTACTTTTTATATCTACCTCGATAATGACTGCATGAAGTGTCATATAATAAAGGAAAGTCAAACACAGCTAAAATGATGCTTTCCTTCATGATGAAAGTGGCTGCAGACTGCAGCGTGTAGCATACTCTCTGCTCATTGGTCAGTCAATGAAACTCTCGCTGATTGGTTCAGTGCCACAGGGACAAAAGTAGAACATTTTTCAACTTTGTTGTGTCGAGTCGCCTGGTCGCGTGTGCACGTTTATGTGTACGAGCTCGAAATTTCACATGCACGAATGTCGCCGGTCGCTTAGCTGGAGGAGGGCGAGCGACTGCCGCCTCATCACACAAGCTCCATAGGAAATGAATGGAGAGCGAGGGCGTCGCTCCCCGTGTGTCGAGGCCCTAAAACCCAAATGCCGGAGGATGGAGAAATAAAAAAAAAAAGACTTGGTCAAAAACAAGACTTATTTGCTATTGTAAATCTTCAATTCAAAAACAGTTGGAGAGAGCCCTGGTTCAGACTTGACCTTCTCAGATTGGTTCATCCACTGGTTGGTTCCAGCATCGTGGCACAAGCTTCTCCAATCAGCAATAAAAGCTCCAAAGCTTCCCCTCTCACATGTTCCTAATCATGACTTGGCAGTTTTATTCTCCTTAGCAACAGAGTGCGATGACCTACACACAGCCTTCCCTCCGTGGACACAGATGTTCATGTTTTGGTAAAACCTTTGAGGATAAGATAACCATATTCTTCTCTGAAACTGAGAAGGTCATAAATAAGATAAACATATCAGCCAAAGGCCGTGAAGTTAGTCTGGCACCATCTATCTGTCGCTCTCTGTCTAATGTATTCATTTAATTGTCTGTTATTTGCTTAAGCCACTGTTTATTAATTCATTTACTGGACTTACTTTTAAACATGTGTCATTTTATTCATTGGATAAAAAATAAACCCGAACATCAGCCTTATGCTTTTTGTCCCAGTTACTGTTGTGTTTACTGTGTTCCCGCAGTGTGTTTTCTGCCTCCTGTGGTCTCCATGTACAGTCATCCGTCACTAAATTGTGGTTCACTTATTGCGGTGTCCCTGTATTGTGCGTGTTTTAAAAAATACATCTCATTTTGTATTACGGAGTTTTTGTTATATCGTGGGATTTTATATAACTCCCCACAGCTATGCTCGTCACTCAGACAAAAAGATCAGTTATGCCTACGCCTTTAGCGGAAATAGAAGTTACAACCACGGCGAAGATACTGCACCACCTGATGAAGCGCCTGATGTAGTGGTGCCTTCAGAAGAGCTGTAATGCTCTTCTTGGCTGTGCAGTACTCATCGTCACCACCTTCGTCTCCATCAGTACTGCACAGCTACACAATTCATCATCTTCATCATTCAGGTTGTAGTAAGGTTTATAAAGCCCTAAAATATATATAAATAATAAAATAAATATAATGCCACTACTTCACAGATTTTCACATATCGCGGGGGCCTCTGGAACATACCCCCCCCCAGTGGTGAGGGATCACTGTATTGTTACGCTTTTGTTACATGGTCCCATGATTAGTCACTTCCTGTTTCATTTTGATAGTTTCTTGTCTCATGTGTGCTGAATTTAATTTTCCTTTCCTTTTCTTGTTTTCCCCGGTGTTTCCCATTTCCCAAATCATCTTGTCTTCCATCAGCTGTGCTACCCTCCCGCCTCCGTGTTTTTGTTTCTGACTCTTCAAACTTGTTGTGTGCTGATTCATTCCACCCCAACTAAAGAAAAGTTCAAAGAAATCATTAAAAGCTTAAGTTACCACAACATTCATGCCCATGATGAGTGGATGGAAATTTCTGACCTTAGCTCTACATGTTACATAAAAAACTACACTTGGTGCAGGCTGATGTTTGTGTTGTGTTAATTTCAAATTACTCACCTAATTATTTTCTATGTAATTTACAAGTTCATTAACCTGGAGTCAAATGTGCTGAAATTGCCATCTAGGCTTGTTGTCACTTCTTGGCATCATCACAAAGTCACACAACATGGTACATTATTAGGTGTCATGGTAAAATGTATATATTACAGCTTTTTAATATTTTTTAATATCGACAGAGTTTAGCCCTGTAGCTCTTAAAACATCATCAGTATTTTTGAAGGAGATGCAGATTACCTGGATGCTAAAAGCTTAGTTGGATGTTAAGATCCTGTTCTACACTAGTTCTGAAGAGCGAAATTAGAGATCACAACCATGTCTGTGTAGTTTGATTCCTTTTCTGAAGCCACCTAGTGGCCATTTGAGTAATTGTTTTTGTTTTATATTGCACCCCCCCCCCTCCAATCAGTCAGCATTTAGTTAATGTTTCAGTGGTAAAGTTGCCCGAGACAAGGGATCACTACCCTCTGGACACTAAGTAGAATCAATAAAAGCACAACACACTTTCCTCAACCAGTCAGAGCAACTTCAGTGTTCTACTGAGAAGGAGGCAGGCTTCAAGCTTTACACAAGAACATCTACAGTGTTGTAAATGTTCCATAGGCATTACGTCTTATTCTTTAAATTGCTCTCACATGATCTGTTTAGGTGTGCTTTTGTTGTTTTCTTAAAGGTACGACTGTGGAATATATTTCATTTAGTCATCAGTTACAAGTGTCTTTCATAGCTTTTCAATGGACTTTCTTAGATTTATGGTTATAAATGTGACGTGTTTGTTACTGTCTTTGTTGCCTGAAATGTTGCACGTGTCTTCTGCAGAAACGTGCTGCTGTGGATGGAGAACCTATCAATGGTGACTCCTCTCAAAGAGCCGATCGTGTTTGAACTGGAAGGCTTCTACGTGCCGCCGGGTTTTGGCCCTTTCCTGTTCTTCCTGGCTCTGTTTGCCTACACGGTGGTGCTGTTGGGGAACGGCGTGGTGGCGTTTGTCATAGTTAAAGACAAGAACCTGCGCAGGCCCATGTTTGTAATGGTTTGTCACCTGCTGGTCTGTGATCTTTTGGGGGCCACAGCCGTGCTGCCTCACCTCATGATGCACTTCTTGATGGGGCAGAAGAAGATCGCCTACATCCCTGCTATAGCCCAGGCCTTCTTCGTGCACACATATGGTGTTGCAGTGCAGACTGTTCTGGGTGCCATGGCCTATGATAGGTAATGAAAGCTGGTGATAGTGTTTGGTAGGGTTTTTATTTACTGGGCTTTAAAATGTGATAAATGTTACTAAAAAGAATTTTAACCACACGTCATCCCAGGGATTTGGTCTGGGAAGGATTTTCTCTGTTTAGCTGGAAATTGGAATTTAAATAATTTTAAAGGGACTTAAAGGGACCAATTGCAGAGAGAGAGCGTAAAGCATACATTTAAAACATATACAGATGCAGAGACGCATGCTGAGGGAGGTTTTACATGTTTGAGCTGCTGAAATCCTTTAACTGCAGACACTTGTGTTCTTTCACCTGTGCAGGTACATTGCAGTGTGTGAGCCGCTCAGGTATCACGCCATCATGACCTCGGCTCGGCTGCACTCCTGCTGCGCCCTGGCCTGGCTCCTTGCTCTGCTGCTCATCGCTGTGCTCTTCAGCTTCCACATGAACGTCCCGCTGTGTGACCAAGCCATCCAGCACATCTACTGCAGCAACCGGGGAATCCTAAACCTGGCCTGCATTCCCACCCCCATCAATAACATTTATGGTCAGTGCATAGCCTCAGTTCTGCCTCATACTTTTAAAAACAAAAAACAAAACTTTTTCTTCCATGAATAAAAGACCAAAGTCTGCAACAATGCACAGCAGCGCGGGAACATTACACAGTGATTAAAATTCAGTTTCTGTTCTGAGGATTTAGTGAAACGTTTAAACTGATTTAGAAAAAGTTCAGCTCGATGAGTCATCACTCACAGATTCATGCTGTTTCCATTTTTTTTAAACAAGGACTTTTAAGTAAATGACATGAATGGACTTGGATTGATTTTTATTTTACTTCTACTCATACTGACTATCCATAATGTTTCGATCAATTCTCTTCTTCTTATCCTACAGGGCTGTCCATGACCTGGTCTGTGAGTACAGGAATCTTCCTCATCATTGCTTTTTCCTACATCAGGATCCTGCATGCCTCTCTAAGACAAGGCAGGGCTGACAGCGGCATCCGCAGCAAAGCCTTTCAGACCTGTGCTTCTCATCTTGTTGTGTATGTGCTTTATGAAATAGCGTCACTCACCATAATTGTGAGTTATAGGTTCCCTTCACTCTCCCAAAACATAAAGAAATTCTTAAGCATTTTGTACATCATCGTCCCACCAGCTATAAACCCCATTATCTATGGAGTGGCCAGTAAAGACTTACGCATGAGCATCATTAGATATTTCACCATTCGATTAAATCACAGAAATTGAACTTGTGCAGTGACAGAAGATGTGATGATTGTATGAACATGTCTTCAGAAAAATACGTTCTTAAATAAAAAAAATATGTTCTAAAATAAGTAATTCTTTCTAATGACATTTTGCAGTCAAATGGGAAAAACGTGGTCAGTTAAATACAAACTGGACTCTGAAGAGGGCTCACCGAACCGCTGTCTTAATGGGCAGACTTAAACTGTGTGCCTATTACAGCACAGAGATGCTGCCTCTTAAAATTATTATTATTTTTTTTAAAGCCTGTCATGTCCGGCAGATCTTGCAAACAGAACAGTGATCTGAATGCATTGTTATGCCAAACATTTTTACTATTTCAAGATGAGCTTTATAGGTTCTCTATAGGCTCCTCTTGTTAGTGTGTCTCCTTTATTTTATTTGACTTATTTTTAACATATTGTGTGACATTGAGTTCAATTTAACATCTAAGAATAGTGCCAGACCTGACAGGCTTAGGAAAGGAAAAGAAAAGAAAAGTGGAGAAAGAAAAATAGAAGAAGAAAATAGAAAGAAGAAAGAAGAAATAGAACCAGTGAGTAAACCAACCACCGCACTCAGCCGGTGAGCCGGCCACAGCGGTCCACGTGGGGGTGGGAGAGAGGGAGACTTCCTTCCACAGAAGAATCCTCATTAATACTAATGATAGTCTGGGCTCTCTTACTTGTCTGCAAAGGTAGTTTCTGCCCTTAAAATTACTGTAGCGATTTACCAGAGATACGCAGTAGTAATTTATTTTATCCAAAGGTGCGGACACTTTCAGAGCAGGTGATTTTAGTGGTTTGTGGCAGGCAGTCTACTACATTTTAAAATTATACAGTCTATAAATTATTTGTAAAAATGGTGATAGAACATCATGTAATTAGTGTGCTTATTTACTCATCGGGTTAGGGCAGGGAACCTCAAATCCGGGTCTCGAGGGCCGGTGTCCCGCAACTTTTAGATGTGTCTCTGCTTCACACACCTGAGTCAAATATAGAAGTCATTAGCAGGACTCTGGAGAACCTGACTGCACACTGAGGAGGTGATTCAGCCATTTGATTCAGGCGTGTGTGGTGTGGATGTGAGGACCCCTGGGTTAGGGTTATTCAGACCGAACATTAACGCCCTGTTCACTCTCTCCTACCTGTCTGCATTTGTACCTATAAATAAATAAATAAGTAAATAAATAATGCAGTATTCGGCTGGACACTGTTGTGGAACATGTGGCTGTTGTTGCATTTGGTCGCTTTCACAGCGGCATGACTGCGATCATTGCCGCTGTCACTGTTAATTTGGAAAGCAGATTATAGGCCAACAAGTCATTTACAGCCACTTAAATACAGCCAATCATTTTCTGGCAAATACCAGAAATCGCTTTTTGGCACAACACCGGCACGTCAGCGGCACGGGATTATTCCCGTAAATGTAAGAGCCAAACCTTTGGGTCCCTCCCCTAAACCAGCTTTTAACTGAGTCTTCACTGCTTGTTCTGTGTCTACATCCTCTACTTTACTGGCAGCAAGTAAATATTTATATCAGTGTTTTACAGAAAGGTACATTATGATTCTGTTAGAATCATAGAACCCCTGAGCAAATATGATATGTATGAATTAAATACAGCGCTTCCACTATCACTGCTCCTCCTGGTGGATACACAAGACATTACCAGCCAGTTCCCAAATGCTGCTCAGGGGCGATTCCCACTCGTAGCTGCACTGTCTCACGTCGTGATCGGGGGCTCTCATTTTAGCCACAGACCGGCCAAGGTCCTGTCGGCCATTTTACGTGGCTTCTGGAAGTGCTCTGGAGCAGAAGAAATTCCAAAGCATAGGTGGGTATAACAATACCTTGCAACTGGACTAATGAAGGTAGTGAGCAGTGAAGATTCTTTTGAGAGTGGAATCTGCCAGAATCCAGACTTTGCATCTAGCTTCGAGAACACTTTGGCTCCTGCAAGCTGTCCCAGTGTGTGCTCTACAGAGGGAAGCGGAAGTCTTTCCCTCATGACTGATTTGTTCAGTTCAGTGAGATCAGTGCCTATTCTCACTTTACCTGCTCGTTTGGGTACTACTACCATAGGTGCACACCACTCGGTTGGTTGTTCCACCTTGGAGATGACTCCCTGCTTCTCCATGTGGTCTAGTTCTTCTTTGACCTTAGATAACAGAGGGAGAGAAACGTGTCTGGGAGTGGAGAGTGAGAAGGGTTTAGCATCTGGTTTCAGAACAATGTTGTACTCACCCTGCATCTTCCCCAGGCCATTAATAACTTTGGAAATTCTGCTTTTACTCTTCATCTGAACCTAGACTGATGGGATCCAGTCTAGTTACTAACTGCAGCGCTACAGCGGCTAAACGGCCTAACAATAGTGTGGCCAGCTCCTCCACCACATAAACTTTCTGTGAGATGCTCTTTTATCTTTTCTTTACTGTGATTGTGAATTTGCGTTTTACTTTCAGTGGCCTTTGAAACTCTCTTCAGTCTGCTGAGTTGGTCCAGGCTGCACATCCTCTCTGGCACTGCCGTTACATCAGCACCTGTGTCTATTTTACACACAATGTTGCTGTGATCCATTTTGATCTCTGTCATCCATGGGCCCTCATCCATAATAGCTGTGAGAGAGCCCAGAAATGGGGCCTCATCTCTTGCATCTTCTGTCAGTATTGCTACGTTCCCCTCATTAAGCCTTCTAGCTCTACACACTCTGGAATAATGCCCTTATTTTTATAGTGATTGGACACTGCTACATTATTTATATTGATGCTTTATCATTCCTGTTTCCTCTCTCACTGATAAATTTAAACACTGTAGTGAAAAGTAGCCAGAAATGCACAAGTGGACTCTGCAGGGCTGAACAGGTTAATCACAATCGTTGCAGGCTGCATGGACCCAACGAATAGCTACCTTAATAGTGACCTTTGATGTTGGTGGTTTTCCCCTTCAGAAGTGTTCCACGCATGCTTTCATCATCCACAACAAGACACTCGCTTCTATCTGTGCTGTCGTACTCACAGAAACCTCACATGGGACTCTGCTGCTTTATCGGCAGAGACAGCTGCCATCATTTTGTGAACCAGTGTGGTCAGCACACACAGTTGCTGGATGCTCCCAGCAAAAACTACTAGAGCGGAAAAAAATGTTTTCATATCAATCTACACATGTCATGGTCCTGGGCCGGTGGCCCAGTGTTTTGAGTTTCCTTTTGTATAGTTCTGTTTTGTTGTATTCTTCGGGTTGTGTTTCTTAGTTTTTCTCACTGTCTAGGTTTTTGCTTTTTGTTCTGTTTTCCTTGACCCTGGTCTTTCTGTGTTCCTGTCTTTGTTTCCCCCTGTGATCTTGTCTTCACTGTGTCCTGACCTGTTTTGTGTTTAGTCTCTCTTTGGGTGGCTCCTTGTGTGGTATTTAGGTTCCCTCTGTGTTTCCTAGTCCTCGTGTTCTGTTAAGTCTGCATGTGCATCGTGGTGAGTTACTTCCTGTTTTATTTTGACAGTCTCGTGTTCCCTGTGCTTTGTGTTTAGTTTTGCTTTCCCTGTGTTATTAGGTTCATTTGTTTCACCTGTTGTTCACAGCTGTTTCTACTCTCCCTGATTTCCTTGTGTGTATTTAAGCCCTCATTTTTTTTGCTGTTCTTTGTTGCATCGTCGTCAGTGTTGCTCCTGTGTTTCCTGTCTAGTGTTTTGTCCCTCTTAGTATTTCTCCCTAGTGATGGGCAGAATGAGGCTTTGTGAAATACTGAAGCATTTGAAGCATTTGTGCCGAAATTGTATCGAAGCTTCAAAACAATCTGAAACCCATCTGCATAGTGACACCTGCTGGCCAATTTGGTTATTGCCACGTCTTGGTAACACTGTGTGATGAAACAATGACATGGACATGCCCTGCACATGTCCAAACAAAGCTCCTGATGATACCTGAGTATCAATAATTCTGATCAGCACATATTTTGGAGAAACAAGGAGACTGTTAAAGACGGCGAGCTGCAGTGAACAGAGCACTTCCACAAACACTGTTTTCTCTCTGTTAACATTCGTGAGGCTGTTTCAGCTGCTTAGTGATTCAGTGGAACACACAATAAACCACCTTATAAAATACTGAGATACTTATCCTGCTTCTTTTGAGAAATGAAAGACTTTACAAAAGAAAGGTAAATTATATGTATACTATATTATACATTACACACACACACACACGTGTATGTATGTATGTCTATATATATATATATATATATATATATATATATATATATATATATATATATATATATATATATATATATATCAGAGTGTGTGTGTGTGTGTGTGTGTGTTATTTGTTTTGTTTGTTTCCACCCAGACTTGATGGAAGGTTATGCTCACAACAGCCTGACACTGTAGATGGAATGATTGAAAGTCTAAAGGGTTTCCCTTGATAATTAGATGGCAACTATAAAAAGAACTGCTCACCCCACCATGAGGCAGTTATTACTGTGTCAATTCCATTACTATCTCCAGAAGTGCATTTTCATAATTTATTTATATGCTCTAAATTATATTGAATTTGTATTTTTACTTTTGATAACAGAAGTTTGGTTTGCTTTTTATAAATATTGTAATCAACATATTTGTTGTTTCCAAGCTGATGGAAAACTACACCTACAATAGCCTGACACTGCAGATAGAAGGCTTCAATGTCTCAGAGGACTCTATGTACACTGTTTTTTTCTTGTTCTTGACTTCTTACATATTTGTTATGGTTATAAATATTGGTATTTCAGTTATAATTTTTATTGACAAGAATCTTAAACAGCCCATGTATCTCCTGCTTTGCAACCTGTCAGTTAGTGACATAATTGGAAGCACTCATGTTGTACCTCGTTTGCTTTCAGATCTTCTGCTACCTCCCTCTGAGCGTCTCATCAGTTATTACGAGTGTGTTGTTCAGGCATATACCACACAATTGTTTGGTACAACTTCACACACTGTGCTCATGATTATGGCCTTTGACAGATATGTTGCCATCTGTAATCCTCTGCGATATGCTTCCATAATGACCAACAAAATGGTGATTAAGCTGACAGTTTCTGCATGGGGGGTGGCCTTTGTTTTGGTCGGGATTCTCCTCGGTCTGACCGTACGGCTGAGCACATGTAGGACTTTGATCAAAAATCCATTCTGTGACAATGCCTCACTGTTTAAGCTCTCCTGTGAGAGTGTGGTCATTAATAATATCTATGGTCTCACCTTTACTGTGGTCTTGCTCACCTCCTCCATAGGCAGCATAGTTCTCACCTATACCAAAATTACAGTTGTCTGTCTGACCAGTAAGAACAAGTCTTTGAACAGTAAAGCCTTGAAGACCTGCAGCACTCACCTGGTTGTTTATTTGATTATGCTGTTCAGTGGACTGCTTGTCATTGTTTTGCATCGCTTCCCTCAGTACTCAGATTACAGAAAGCTCTCTGCTATTCTCTTTGTCATTGTCCCCGGCAGCCTCAACCCCATCATCTATGGCGTGCAGTCCAAAGAGATACGCAAATTCTTATATGAAGTATTTCATTCCAGAAAATGTTTTTCTTAATGTAAAAATAAAAGTTTACATTTTGAAAGTCAGTCATGATAAGGAGGCTTATGAAACCTGTAAAACATATAAATTGAGAATGAACCTGTTTATGCAAGTGAATATTGCATTTAAATGCATAAAAGTTATAAAATTTGTACACATGTGAATAAATGTTTACTGGAGAGTCTAATATGACTGGAAGCATTCTGCTTTGTATTGTATGGCATTATCCAGGCATCCACAAGTTATTTGCCTTGATTTTTTTCTTCTTCTACTTCCAGCACATAGGTGATACCGCACTCAATTTACACTCGGAGAGCACAGATATCTTTTTGTGGATAAAAATTGTGCTTTGTGAAGGTTTTTGTAAATATTTGAAATTCTGCACATCTGAAAAGAAAAATACATCTCATCCACTCTCTTCAGCTTATCCTGTTCAGGGTTGTTTTGGCCTATTCACCAATTACCTAACCCCACTGGGACCTTCAAGCATACCATCTACAGTATCAGGCTGTGGGTTTCCTTCGATTTGGGGAAAAAAAACAAATCTTCATCACTGTGTCACTTCTTGTTCTGGAGCACAGTGTTGTTTCACTGTATGTTAGCTGTTTAATCTGTGTAGCTTGACTTATCTATATAGTGACATATTTCACAGTATGAATAGCTTTTTCCAGATCCTTTTGTGGGAGATAATGTTTTGCATTAGCAATGACTCTGAGCTGATAAAAACTAATTTTAGTAAAAGCACTTATTTTTTATGCATTTTGAAACAGCTATCAAAAATCACACCCAGATTTTTCACAGCAGTGAAAGGAGTCAAATGACTGAGTGCCCGAAGAGTTGCTTGAGGGGTCAATCTTGCTTTCATCAAGATTCAGGCAACTGTTTCTCATTCAGGACTTAATGCCACTGAGACAGTTCAGCCTCGGTGTTGCCTTGATCTTTGCCTCCATGGAAAAGGACACAAGGGTACTTCTTGTGACTGTTCATCTTATAGCCAAGCATCTCAAGGATCACTGCTGCCATGGTATAGATCAACTGATTGGTTTCTGTTTCTGCCAAAGTAGGGATTGTCCATAGTGAATTTGCATCTTCTAGTAGACTTTCAGAGGGTACTACACGTAGTCTCGCAACTAGAGATTGACGAGGTACAACACAAATGCTATGGCAAGGTGGACTCAGGAAGACAGGTCAGGGGGGAGATTTCATCATTCCCAGACTCCAAGATTGGGTACCAAGCCCCAATAACAACAACCAGTACACTAAATACTAGAGTGACCGACCTAAGATGGAGAACTGGACCCCTCGACACAGACTACAAAGACTACATGAAATACCCTCTAAAAGGCTACCAGAAGATGTGAATGCAGCACTATGGACAATCCCTACCATGACAATCATAACTGAAACCAATCAGTTGATGTATACCACAGCAGCAGTGATCCTTGAGATGCTTGGCTATAAGATGAACAGCAATAAGGAGCAGTACCCTCCATGGAAGAGACTATTAGAGGCATGGAAGCAGCACGAGGGAAGTTAGCCAGCTCTCAGAGTTGCAGAAAGGTGTAATGAAGAAAGTGGTGCCTAAGAAGTACAACAGGCTCTCCATACCTGAGACCTTAGAGACTGGCAAGCAAAGACTCACGGCCTTGGCTATCCCTGGTATATCTGAAGAGGTATACCAGGAGAATAAACCGGATGTTCTTCACTGAAACAGTCACTCTGTCGCAGGGGAACAATATGAGAACAGCACCCCCACCAAAGTTGGAGATGGAGCAATACTGGAAGAGTATATGGGAGAAGGATGCATCACATAACACCTCAACCCAGTGGCTAGTGGATCTAAGAGCAGACCACAGCAACCTCCCTGAACAGGATCCAGTAAGCATCTGACTGGCAGACATCCAGGAAAGAGTCTCCCACATGAAGAGTTGGACAGCACCAGGCCCTGACATGATACACGACTACTGGCTAAAGAAGCTACCTGCACTCCATGAGCGCCTGGTAGCACAAATTAACCAGCTGCTACAGGCTAAGACACACCCAGAATGGCTGACTGAATGCCTGATCCCCAAGGACCCCCAGAAGGGACCAGTCCCATCCGACTACTGGCCCATAACCTTCCTCAGTACAACATGGAAACTCCTTTCTGGCATTATAGCAGCTAAGATGAGTAGGCACGTGGCACAATACATGAGCAAGGCCCAGAAAGGAATTGGCAGATAACAGGGGAGGAAAACACCAGTTACTGGTAGATCGAGCAGTCACTCGAGACTGCAAGACCTGACTGACCAACCTGTGCATTGCCTGGACTGACTACAAGAAAGCCTATGACTCAATGCTGCACACATGGATCCTGGAATGCCTAGAACTGTACAAGATCAACAGGACTCTAAGAGTCTTCATCAAGAACTCAATGGGTATGTGGAGAACAACAGTAGAGGCCAACTTCAAGCCCATCGCACAAGTCAACATCAAGTGCGGAATTTACCAAAGAGATGCTCTGTTCCCACTACTGTTCTGCATAGGCCTGAATCCCCTCAGCCAGATCATCAACAAGACTGGCTACAGATACCGACTACGGAATGGAGCAAACATCAGCCACCTCCTGTATATGGATGACATCAAGCTGTACGCCAGGAGTGAACGAGATATCAATTCACTGGTCCACACCAGACATTGAGGACAGCTACAAGTACCTTGGAATTCCACAGGCAAATGGGAACCATGAAGAGGCCTCTAGGAAAGCTGCAACCTCCAAGTACCTACAGAGAGTAAGGCAAGTCCTACGGAGTCAGCTGAATGGGAAGAACAAGATTTGGGCTTTCAACACCTACGCCCTGCCATTTGTCAGATACCCTGCTGAGATAATAAGCTGGCCAAAAGAGAAGATAGAAGCCACTGATGTCAAGACAAGAAAGCTCCTTACCATGTATGGAGGGTTTCACCCCAAATCCAGTACCCTGAGACTGTATGCTACGGAAGGTGGCTGAGGACTAGTGAGTGTCAGAAACACTATCCTAGATGAAACAGCGAAGATCCATGAATACATCAGGAAAATGGCTACAAAGGATCATGTGCTTAGTGAGTACTTCAGGCAGCAGAAACCCGAGAAAGAAGAGAAGGAAGAACAGGAACCATCATGCAAGGACAGAGCCTAAAGAACAACAAAGCGACCGGCTTGGATGAAGTACCAGTGGAGCTATTGAAACACGGAGGCCCAGAAGACCTGCGAGGAGAAGCTGGGAAAGTTGGCCTTAGAATCACCGTAGAGAACTTGAAGATCATGCACGTGTAACTGTTGTGAAGCTTTTGAGAGTCTATGGTGGAAGTGTCTTCTTATGTCTGTGGTGCAGAACGGCTCCACGGTGACACTGGACTGGCTCTTACTCAGGACTTCCTCTTTAATCTGGTATAAAAATCACAGTACAGTTGTCAGTGTGGTTATGCAACTGCAACATTCAGCTCTGTTAACAAAGATTTGTACAATTACAATCTTGTACTGCTATAGAGCATTGAGCCAGGGCAGCTAGAAAGCACAGGGCTGGCTAACTAGTATTAGCTTAGCATGCTAACAAAAGCGCTGGTCGTGGTTATAGTAACTATTTGTGCAACAAAAGACCTGTAACTTCCAGGTTACATGTTAGCAGTGCTTATGATAAGAATAGATATTAGCAATTACTGCTGAGAGAATATTTTCACTATTAAATATACAGAAAATAACTACAGCATTGCTCAAGTGCACCCACTTCCAGCTTGGGATCCTTTTCCTTTGCTGAGGCACGCACACTGCAGCAATGATGAACCTTTGCATTATTTATCCACCAGGTGGCTCCAACTATTCACATGTTTGAAGAAATTTATAATATGGGTTATTTTAACTCTGCACATCAGCACCATGAATCAATGGTGGGGAATTTTCATTGGGATACAGAATGTGGAAGACTTAGAGAAGTTCACCTACCTTGGCATTGTGATCTCCCAAGGTGGCAATGTGGAGGTGGATGTCAAATGCTGTATTGGGAAAGCTTCAGTGGTATTTTGGAGGATGACCAAAATCTAGTCCTCCCCACCCATCTCCCTTAAGATCAAATTCTGCCTGTTCAACTCAATTGTGATCCAAACCACCATCTATGCCAGTGAGAAGGAAGGCTTCAGTTAGCATCAACACCAAACTTGACATGTTCCAGCACCATTGCCTTCGCCAAATCCTAAAGATCCTCTTCACCGACCGCATTACCAATGAGAAAGTCCTATGAAGGACTGGCGTGGTCAAACTTCACAACATCGACTAAGCGGCCACATCCTCCTTATGGACAACGCGCGGATCCCCAAGACGGCGATGTGCTGGTAGCTTCCAGGCACCAGAAGAGCATGTGGATGCCCACAAAACACCTAACAAAGGACACTCAACCAAGATCTAAAGGCACTGAACATGTCATGGGAAGAAGCAGAAGCCCTGGCACAAGATTGAAAGATCTTGCGCAAGATCAAAACCAGTTGATGTTGCTGTCACTTGGAATTGCAGCATCTATCACTATGACCTTCTTCCTTTGTTTGTCCACCACTACGATGTCTGGTTGGTTAGCCATCACAAATTTGTCTGTCTGTATCTGGAAGTCCCACAGGATTGTAGCTCTGTTGTTCTCAACCACCCTTGGGGGCGTGTCCCATTTTGACCTCGGGACTTCCAGGTCATACTTAGCACAGATGTTCCTGTATACTATACTAGCTACTTGGTTATGGTCATGCCAGCAAATGTCCAGTTTCATTTTAAGTTCACCAGTGACTATGTGGATGATCCAGAGGAGGCATGGGAGAAGGTCATGTGGTCAGATAAGACCAAAATAGAGCTTTTTGGTATCAACTCCACTCGCCGTGTTTGGACGAAGAAAAAGATGAGTACAACTCCAAAAACACCGTCCCAGCAGTGAAGCATAGGCATGGAAACATCTTACTTTGGGGGTGCTTTTCTGCAAAGGGGACAGGACGACGCAATCATATTGAAGGGAGGACAGATAGGGTCATGTATCGCGATATTTTGGCCAATAATCTTCCCTCAGTAAGAGCATTGAAGATGGGTCGTGGCTGGGTCTTCCAGCATGACAATGACTCAAAACACACAGCCAGAGCAACTAAGGAGTGGCTCCATAAAAAGCATTTCAAGGTCCAGGAGTGGTCTCCAGACCCTGAACCCAATAGAAGATCTTTGGAGGGAGCTGAAACTCGATGTTGCCCAGTCACAGCCCCAAAACCTGAAAGATCTGTAGAAGAGATGTATGTAGAAGTGGGCCAAAATCCCTGCTGCAGTGTGTGGAAACTTGGTCAAGGACTACAGGAAACGTCTGACCTCTGTAACTGCAAACAAAGGTTTCTGTACTAGATATTAATTTATTTTTCAAATTTATCAAATACTTATTTCATGTAATAAATTTCAAATGAATTATTGAAAAATCATACAATATGTGTTTCTGTATTTTTTTTTTTTTAGATTCTGTCTCACAGTTGAAGTTTACCTACGATAAAAATTACAGAGCTCTCTATTCTTTGTAGGTGGGAAATTTGCAAAATCGGCAGAGTATAAAATAATTATTTTCCCCACTGTGTATATTTATATATATATATATATATATATATATATATATATATATATATATATATATATATATATATATATATATATATATATATATAATATTTGCAAAGTTGATGGAAAAACTACACTACACTGCACAACAGCCTGACACTGTAGATGGGATGCCAAAAGGCCAAAAGGGTTTCCCTTGATAATTAGATGGCATCTATAAAAACACAAACCCTTTCATTGCTGCTGGTGAATAAAAGTCGTTATTCTCTGCACGAAGCAGGTATTACAATGTCAATTCCGTTACTATCTCCAGAAGTGCATTTTCATAATTTATCTATATGCTCTAAATGATATCTTACCCTTTGTACCTGTTGTGAATATTTTAAATTCATTTGTATTTTTACTTTTGATAACAGAAGTCTGGTTTGCGTTTTATAAATATTGTAATCAACATATTTGTTGTTTCCAAGCTGATGGAAAACTACACCTACAATAGCCTGACACTGCAGATAGAAGGCTTCAATGTCTCAGAGGACTCTATGTACACTGTTTTTTTCTTGTTCTTGACTTCTTACATATTTGTTATGGTTATAAATATTGGTATTTCAGTTATAATTTTTATTGACAAGAATCTTAAACAGCCCATGTATCTCCTGCTTTGCAGCCTGTCAGTTAGTGACATAATTGGAAGCACTCATGTTGTACCTCGTTTGCTTTCAGATCTTCTGCTACCTCCCTCTGAGCGCCTCATCAGTTATTACGAGTGTGTTGTTCAGGCATATACCACACAATTGTTTGGTACAACTTCACACACTGTGCTCATGATTATGGCCTTTGACAGATATGTTGCCATCTGTAATCCTCTGCGATATGCTTCCATAATGACCAACAAAATGGTGATTAAGCTGACAGTTTCTGCATGGGGGGTGGCCTTTGTTTTGGTCGGGATTCTCCTCGGTCTGACCGTACGGCTGAGCACATGTAGGACTTTGATCAAAAATCCATTCTGTGACAATGCCTCACTGTTTAAGCTCTCCTGTGAGAGTGTGGTCATTAATAATATCTATGGTCTCACCTTTACTGTGGTCTTGCTCACCTCCTCCATAGGCAGCATAGTTCTCACCTATACCAAAATTACAGTGGTCTGTCTGACCAGTAAGAACAAGTCTTTGAACAGTAAAGCCTTGAAGACCTGCAGCACTCACCTGGTTGTTTATTTGATTATGCTGTTCAGTGGACTGCTTGTCATTGTTTTGCATCGCTTCCCTCAGTACTCAGATTACAGAAAGCTCTCTGCTATTCTCTTTGTCATTGTCCCCGGCAGCCTCAACCCCAGTCATCTATGGCGTGCAGTCCAAAGAGATACGCAAGTTCTTATATGAAGTATTTCATTCCAGAAAATGTTTGTCTTAATGTAAAAATAAAAGTTTACATTTTGAAAGTCAGTCATTATAAGGAGTTTTATAAAACCTGTAAAACATATTAATCGTGAATGGACCTGTTTATGCAAGTGAATATTGCAATTAATTGCATAAAAGTTATAAAATTTGTACACATGTAAATAAATGTTTACTGGAGAGTCTGTTATGACTGGAAGCATTCTGCTTTCTATTGTATGGCATTATCCAGGCATCCACAAGTTATTTGCCTTGATTTTTTTCATCTTTGGCTTCCAGCACATAGGTGATACATAGTTGAATCTATTGCTATTACTAACATTATTAGTCCTTAAAACAACCCCTTTCTGTCAGCTTATCCATGACTGACACAAAACAGTCATATTTAGCTTCCTCTGCATAAAGCTAAAGTAAAATAACATGATATGTTAGCTGCAGCTTATTATCAAAGTTTCAGAATAACACTGGTGAAGAAGAGGCGTGCTGAGGAAAAGTTCAGGTTGAGAGTGAGGACTGAACAGAGGAAATGAGTCTGCGATAAAACCTTAAGGGACAGTGTAAGCCAAAAGACTAACTATAAGCCTGCTGTAAGGGCTCATAAATAAATGTGATCAAAACTATCAGACTGAGGTCTAGTGGGACAAGCACAGAGATGAGTCCACAGCTAGAGGCCATAAGAAAATCATCATTAACTTTTACTGTTGCTGTTTCCATTCATCTGCCAGTGATCACAAAACTGATGTAGAACGACACTTTCAAGAACTTTTAAAATGAATTAAATGTTGTAAATTTTGCTGTAATCAGCTAAGGTCACAGTTACAAAAATAAAAATAGGACACCAACCTCTGTGCAACCAGGAAAATCTATTGTTGGAGTGATTAGTTTGACTTTTTTGCTGTCTGGGACCAATTTCAAGTAGTTGAAGTGCCCAACTCCAAAGGTTATCCATCCAGCACCCTCATCATCTGATAAGGATGGATGCCTGGTTTAAATGTACGAAATTATTTTCAAATGTTAGCAAAAATTTTTTCACTCAAGCAGACACCAGAAATATGTTGTTGGTGTATGTATTCAGGTAAACGGTAGGGTTATTGACAAGGTAAAATCTATAACATTTTTGGAGGTTCACATTGATGAATCTCTGAGGTCACCAACCAAATGAATTATATGACTGTTGTTCATGCATGTCTGCGTTGATAACTGAATATATGGAAGGAAGTGCTCTATTGGGGTGATACGGTACTATGAGGTCTTTGAGATAAGATGGGGCCTGATTATTCAAGACCTTGTATGTTAGGAGAATGATTTTAAATTCTATTCTAGATTTAACAGGGAGCCAATGAAGAGAAGCCAATATGGGAGAAATCTGCTCTCTCTTTCTAGTCCCTGTCAGTACTCTAGCTGCAGCATTTTGGATCAGCTGAAGGCTTTTCAGGGAGCTTTTAGGACAGCCTGATAATAATGAATTACAGTAGTCCAGCCTAGAAGTAATAAATGCATGGATTATCTTTTCAGCATCAGTCTGAGAAAGGATGTTTCTAATTTTATAAATATTGCGCACATGTAAAAAAGCCGTCCTACATATTTGTTTAATATGTGCATTGAAGGACATATCCTGGTCAAAAATGACTCCAAGATTTCTCACAGTGTTACTGGAGGCCAAAGTAATGCCATCCAGAGTAAGTATCTGGTTTGACACCATGTTTCTAAGATTTGTGGGGCCGAGTACAAGAACTTCAGTTTTATCTGAATGTAGAAGCAGGAAATTAGAGGTCATCCAGGCCTTTATGTCTTTAAGACATTCCTGCAGTTTAACTAACTGACGTGTGTCATCTGGCTTCATGGATAGATAAAGCTGAGTATCATCTGCATAACAATGAAAATTGATGCAATACTTTCTAATAATACTGCCTAAGGGAAGCATGTACAATGTAATAAAAGTTGTTAAATATAACATTCGATAATTATGTATATACCGATACAGCGGAGTGTAATTAGTCGTAGGTGTGGGGGTGTTCAGTCATTTTGGGGGGGGGGGTCACCTCTGTGTAGAGTTTAGCAGGGTGACAGCTGAGGGGAAAAAGCTGTCCCTGAACCTGCTGGTTCTGGAACATAAGGACCTGTAGCGCCTCCTGGAGGGGAGGAGGATAAACAGTCTGTGGCCTGGGTGAGAGCTGTCCCTGGCAATGCTGCGTGCCCTCCGCAGGCACCGCTTACTGTGATGGTGGGGAGTGATAGACCGGTTATGTGCTGGGCAGTTTTCATCACCTGCTGCATAGCCTTCAGGTCTGCGATGGAGCAGTTACCATACCAGACTGTGATGCAACTGGTAAGGATGCTCTCGATGGTGCTGCAGTAGAAGTTCACCAGGATCTGAGGAGACAGATGGCCTTTAGTTTCCTCAGGAAGAAGAGCTTCTGGTGAGCCTTCTTGACAAGGATAGAGGTGTTGACTGACCAAGAAAGATCCTCAGAGAGGTGGACCCCCAGAAACTTGAAACTGGAGACACGCTCCACCTCAGCTCCGTGGATCTGGTGTGTGTGTGTGTGCCTTACATGTACAACTCAATGGAACAAAAGTGATATTTGGGGACAAATTTTATTTGACTGTTAACTTAAAATCCAAAGCAGGATTAATTTATGAAAGACCAAAAGCTGCTTCAACTTTTTTATTTATTTATTTAATGAGGTGTGTGTGTGTGTGTGTGTGTGTGATGTACAGCAGGGATTCTCAAGTCAGGCCTCGAGGGCCGGTGTCCTGCAGGTATTTAGATATGGCTGATTACCTCCTGTATCAGTCAATCCTGCTATGCTTCAAGTCCTGCAAGACCTCTAAAACCTGCAGGACACCGGCTCTCGAGGCCTGGATTTGAGAATCCCTGCTGTACAGTAAGAAGTAAGACTACGCACTGCTTCCAAACTTTGTGTTAACTGTAAACGGTGTATCTTACTGCTTTGTTGACATGTGAATTCTATAAAAGCCATTGCAATAAAACAGTGTATTGCCCCTATCAATTGTCTACTTTTTTCTATTCATAAAATAAACTTTAACTTCAGATTACACAAGTATTTTATCATACTGTCATAGATCTGTGTGTTGTTGTGCTTGGCTCTCATTTTTTCCTTCTCCCTTTTTCCAGGATGCTGGCAGGCTGGTTTCTCCTCCTCTGTAGGGTGGAGCTGGAGGCTGACTGGCTATGGCCCTGCACACCTGTGGCACGTTTCTCACTTAGTACGCCTACATTTAAGGTTCATCTCCAGCCTCCTGTCTTCACCAGAGTGTCTGCTAATGTTTGTGGTAAAGCAACATCTAGCCTTCTTGAGTCTAGGAAAAGTTGTCTGTGTTATTATTTGTGTATCTTGTTGTGTAAAGTAGTTTTATGACCTGTATCCTTGTTTCTCATCAGTCGGACTGGTTATCCACTCACTCACTACTGAAATTCACTTCGCCCTTAAGTCTGCCTGCCCTCCTGGAAAAGCCTTGGAGCCATCACAGCAACCATCCTCACCCTCTGGATTTTCCTCACCATCCTCCTCATGTAAGCCACTCCTTCCACATCCTCCCCACTTCCCTGGTTGTAAATGAATTGTTAATTTCTCCGACAAACTACTTACCTCTCTTTTCCCTCTGCCTAGACTGGCCCTGCTATTCATGATCTGTCCCCTTTCTGTGTCTGTGAGGATTTGGATTGTCTCCTGAGAAACCCCCAGGAAGCCCGTTTTCTTAGAATATTGTTGTTCCTCTCGTATTACTGTGTCTAATAAATTGTCTAAAGTGCTGCCTTTTCTGTGTTTGCAAATGGATTCACTTTGAGCCTTGGCCATCGATCCTGAAAAATACTTCACTGTTTTTCCTTACTCTGTGGGGGAGAATCAGTAAAGGTCATGAAAAATCCTGTTTTTCAGAGTCCACTCAGTCATGAGTAATCTGCTGCTGCCTGTGGTCTTATGTTGTGGCAGAATTGTGGTACAGGAAGTAGCCTGTACTGTTTACAAAGTAAACAGTACATTTCAAAATGACCTGAAACACTACGACTTTTTATATTGAATGTAAGAATGAAAGTGATTTATGTCAAAATGATGTTGAAAGTGTATTCATCAGTAAAATTTTAAAACGATACAATTTTAATGACCTTGTTTACTGGTCAGGTTTTCTATACATCCTTCAAGACATGGATCGAGTTGGAAAGTTTGATGGCAAGCTGGTAGGAATATACACTGCTCAAAAAAATAAAGGGACC